>CM052145.1:2970742-3167352 GCA_028454255.1 Halictus ligatus | reverse complement strand
CCGTAAAAAGAGCAAGAATGGAACACGTTTCAGCCGGGACGGAAATCACATCCATTCAATCAGGACAATGCGGAAAGGGACCCATAAAAGTCCCGGCGACGCGATAGATCAAGGATCGAACACGGACGGCTCGTAGATCAGGGATTTTCTTAATTTCGCGGGGCAACTGTAAAACATTGATTTAGAGAGGCACGCGCGCACGGGCTCGCGCGCACGCTCCTCTCCGCGTTCGAGGAAACGAGAGAGGACGGGGTTTCGCCCTCCGACCACGAAGAAGATGGGAGCCGGGCGAACAGCATAGAAGACCTCTATTAATTCTTCGCCACGGCGAAAACCTACCGGGCCGTATAGAATCGAATCTCGGTCTGCTCGGCCGCTTCCAGACCTTGCGGTGCACTGGCGCACACGTGCCGGCCAGGATACTGCGCCTGGATTAGGCTACTCGATTAGAAATATAGGTTGCCGCGCACCCGACACTCGACCTCCTTCTCCTCTCTATTTTCTCTTAACACCCGCATTTTTTTCCACCGTTACAGTGATCGTGAATCATATTTCTTCCCGAGAAAATTATGCCTGAAGATTCGGTTGGAATCGGCTAGTCTGACCATGACCGTCCTATTCTACTTAAAGCATTCCTAGTGAGTGTACAGCTACACTGCGGATCATTCTGCACAGTAAAAGTTGCTCGCATTAATTGAAGCCAAAACATGCCCTTATCTCTCCTTTTTGCAGTTTCAGTAAGCTGTAAAAAATATGTTGATATCCTCTAATTCTTTTTTTTATTAAAAAATACTTCGTCTTGAAGTATTTAATATTGAAATATTTATTATTTTGTGAAATATTGATATTTAAATATTATCGCCGAGAAGAATGAATCGCGATCAACGCTATTAAGTATAAGTATACTATTTATTTATAGGGCAGAGTACACGTCAACCTGTTCTGCGTGTAAGCCCTTATTCGAGTGACGTGTAGCACCTGTCATGCTCATGCGAACGCAGACAATGAATGATTTTCTTATATTCAGTCACGGTGAGGTTACATCAACTTCCAGGAAGAACCATGAAGAATTTTACGACTACTAACATTTAGAAAAAGAAGAAGAATCAGAAGAATTGACTTTCAATTGCCCAAAAAAGTAACTATTTGCTATTTACAAAATTACGAGTCACGTTTGAAGAAAGTGTAAAGAGAGTCGAAACGATTCTGAAGCAAAAATTTGGTCAGGCGTTTCGGTGTTTACTGTGAGAATTAGTTTATTTAGTGTCTGGGTCTTGACGGCTTAACTATTTCCAGTGGAAATTGTATTTCCCTGTCCTCGCAGAATAATAATTAATCGTGTATGTGCTCCACGAATTTCCAGGAAGGTTTAATCCTCAAGGAGGTACTAGGAACGCAGATAACTTGCTCTCTTCTATTTCCACGAGTCGGAACAAGCTAATAAATTTCAGGCGAAGCATAGAACACCGTCGTTCCCACTGTCTTAGTGCTCTTCCCGTGTAATTTTTTTGTTAAATTAATCTTCTCGGTTTTTTTTTAAGTTGTTACCTAATATATCGAGCGCCGGGCCAAATTAGTTTGTTCTTTCGCTCGGGACGCCGCGACGGTCTTATTAGTAGGACAGTTTCATAATTGAACGAGTGTCTTTCCGTTTTTTGTTGGAAAATAAGAAAACTTTACAAATTTACATGCGTACTTAGCATCCTTGTTTAATCGTAAAAGTCACTATTAAATTGTTACAATATCCATAACATTTCCAAAGAACAGAAGGCAGTATTAATTAATCCGTTTCCCTTAAACAACAGTAATTCCTTTGTACGAAACAATATTGTCGTACCGTTTATCCAGGCATTGTTAAATTCATTGATCAACGTTTAAAAAGTTCCATTCTGAGATCCACAATAGCTCCGTTGTGTTCGAAGCTATACATCACAATGCCACGTGATGTAATAATTACGCAGATCATAACCGCGTATGCTTAACACAACATGTTTCGTGATGGAACCTATTTAACATCCGAGCGCGTGCTATAAATTACTTCCATTTCTTCGCACACGACAATTTTCCAAATGGCTTTCCTGCGTAACCTAATTAAATGAAGTGACGAACGCGGCCGTATGTATCATTCCACTTGTAACCTAATTAGAACCGAACCGTACATCAAAACGCGGAGTTTTGACAGCGATTTCGCTTGCCCGAACGTCGACGTGCATAAATTTTTGGTGAAATGCCATCGGCGACATTCTTTAATTGTACTCCGTTGCACAGTCATTAATCTCACGCTTGATTCTCTTCATTAGACCCTTCAAAAGTGCATTAAGCTGTGTACTCAAAATCTCAAATAGAATTTAATGGGTTCGCGACACATATCGAATCGTGACAATTCAATGTAATGTATTACTTCAAAGTTACAATCTTTCGGAAAAGTGTATAAATATCTGGTCGAGCAATGAAAAATTGCTACACCGGGTTTGCAATGTTTATTCGACCCACGAAAAAGGTTCGTTTAATTTGTAAGGCAGTTACAAACTGAAATTCGACACCGGAAATCCGAGCGTGAACGGATAACGCGAAAGCGATCGTGTCGAACGACAATCAACTTCTTAATTAATGACGCTGCGAAACGAATTAACGATTGATACTGTACTTCAATTAACCTGCTTGTTTGGAATGGAGGGCGCCTTTTCACGATGCATTCAGCCACCGGGTGACTGGTCTCACGATTCGTTCTGGCCCCGGCTCTCGGTAATAATGCAACGGAATCGAAAGTGTATTGTGAAACGCATAATAGAAGCACTTTGTGATAAATTGATCGTTCCGCCGGCAAGAACGTTCTCGCGTGTACACCCCCATCGACGCTTGTTCCGCTGTCGAAAAATTGTCTCTGCCAGTAGGCCGGTCCTCGCCGGCGCAATCAGCCGCAGACTGCCAAATTTCAAATTCTATTATGAAGAATCAACAATTTTAAATATTCGATCGCGCACGTTTTATCACCGGCCCCGTCATCCCTAAAATGACCAACCGCGTTCGAAACCTTGATGAACCTTCTAAATCACTCGCGTGTTATGTCTCTACTGAAGGGGGTAGGCGAACTGACTAAGATCGGTTCAGATCAAAACTTTACTGTGGTACTAGTAGATTTTGACAAATAATTTTTTGAAATGTTTTATATTAACGATACCCGAAATATATAACTGTTAGAAATTGTCCGGACAGTTTAAGGGTTAACTTGATATGAAATTCGAAAGTTAATATGATTCCAAAATTGAACGCGCGCGATCCTTTTCTCGCGTTGTAAAAATTGAACGTTCGTTCGACGGGTGCTCGATTTTCCCCTTTTTGCCAGCGCCGGGATCATTGATACGTCATCGGCCGGGCGAAATACGAGCAAACTAATCGTCGGCGGTGTAGCGACAATGGGAAGGGGCCAGGTAGCGCACGCAGACGTCCTCCTCGAATTTCCACCGTGGCAATTTTTATTTTGTCAATTTCGTGACAGACGAAAGAGCGTGGGATAGGTGTACACGGACTGGCATTGATATCGCAACCGGGCTCAACTGTAAATCGTCGTGATTTAGGAGATGAACGACACATTGGCCAATGCATAGCTCAAACTGCGCTATACTCGATGGTATACTGCCAGGGCTGGCTTCTACGACAGCAGCGGCAACGGCAACGCTATGCATGATGCATTGTCCCTAGACAAGCGTAGATAACGTCAGGATTGCCATTGGCCGCGTTCATCCTTGGATTTTCTCAATACTCCGGCGCCGTTCCTTTGCCGATCACGCTCGTCGCGAGCCTCATCTATTATGTTAGCCTATCTAATCTCAAAGACGAATATTGATAGAGCGATCGGCTACGTGTACTGCCATTTAAACCCCGCTGCTATATCATCCGCGACATCCGACGTTTTTCGCCCGCCGACGACCGGAAAATTCATTTCCGCAAACCGATCCTAATTGTTTACACGAGCTCTCCGTGGAAAATTAAAGGAAAGATTTTTTCGAAACCTCGTCCGCGAAGAATTAATGGCCTAACCACGAGTCCGTGATTTTCATTCGGCTTTTCGCCATTCTTTTTCGGTACACGTAGATGTCGGTGACGGTGTCGGAAAGTTTCGGCTATGCGACAATTGGAAAAAATTTTTAATTGGTACCAGAAAAATGTCAAAGAGCCATTGTTCCATTCCTACCGCGATTCTAAAGAGTCTTGTTTAACATAGTGGGAAATTAATGTGTGTTTTTTTTTAATGGCATTCGATGCTTCTGTGCCGCGTTACAATAGAGTATTACCGCGAACCGTAAAGGTTCTTGCAACAATAGGAACCATAGTTACTCACAACGAACGGTACAACTGCATACGAGATTTCATTCACTGCAACGGTGCGTTCATACGCGTAAGCCACTTAATTAAGTACTTTGGCAATGCGGCGTGTTAGTTACTGCTTAACTCGGATACAGTTAGAATCAATGCATGCTGCATACGGATACACGAAATTGTCAAATATACTATAGTCCTTCAAATTCGACAGTAATACGTCGTACCAGTACCAACTACATTAACATATTAATCAGTAATATTCTGTTTTGATAAAAAGTATTTTCACCGATCTCATCTTGTACCTCTTTTTCAAACTTTAGACGCAAGTATAATTTTATAGAATAGTTTACCGAGAAGTGTTATAGTATGAATCAATTTGTCACGACAAAAATTTTGTCGCGATCAACGCATGATATAGTTTATACCAATATGGATCCTAAGATACAATGAACTGAAAGATTCAAGACGGAAATGAGAGGGTGAGTTAATTTGTAAATTTCCGGTTAGATGGTTACATATGGTGTGTTACAAAAATTTGTCTAGAATATTCAATCATGCTCGAGGGTATAGAAACAAGTTTCGTAGCTCTCCGTTATTCAGTTTCTCTGCAATAAATTCTTAAAAATGATCTATTTGATAAAAAATGTAGCTGAATGTAACTTTATGAGAAAGTGCCCTGAAGAACAGGACTAAAGCAACCCTTAAGTAACACAGTAGAGTAGACTAGCAGGTAACGCGACCAAAACATTTTTCAAAAGAGACTGTACATTCGTACCTTTATTGTTGGTCGGTGTACAGCCTGTTTAAACAATTCTTCATACATTTACTGCCACATAAAATGCACATACGCGTTCAATTTAACCAGTTCTTTGATCGCAAGTGATTTGACTTAGGCTACAATACTTCAGTGGTGTTTGAAGAATCCCGAGCAGAAGAGTCGTCCACGTTGGACCAGAATCTTCCACGATTAGCATAAACGAATTCGGATCGTAACTAACTCTGCGAGCCAATTAAGCGCGTTATCCGGGTGCAGCCTTCGAGGGATAAACATCGACCCAGTTGCGATATACGGCGAGTGGGGGTGTGGGATGGGGGTTAAATAAATTCCTTCGATCTCTCTGGATATTTATGGTCGGTGATTCGGCAGTCAACGCGTGCGGTTCGATTGCCGGTTGCCACGAAGGGCAGCGAGATCGCGGTAAAAAATCGACCGTGGGAGCCGAAAAAGTGGCGGGCTCTGGTCGAAGTCAAGTCGAGCCGACGAATGGAAGCGTTTAACCTTTCCGTGTGTCCTTACAGCCGAATCCCGTTTACATTGAATCAGCTTAATTAAATGGTTTGTACGGGACGGCGTTCGGCGCTCGTGTAGGTGAAACGCGCGCGTGTACGATCCGCGTGCGTGTGGGACGCGCGGGCGCGCGCGCGCGTTCCCGTGTACGTGCAGCTGCAGCGCACCGGTCCACGGATACCTCGGCGTGTGCGCGCGCTGTATACACACCTATCGTGTATCCATCAGCATGCGTGGTGGCGCAATGCCAAATTGATGCTGTTTGCCGTCGCTCTAAGCCTCAATCTGCCCGGTTGTACCGGGACGATCCTAACACGCGCGTGCTAAGCTCGCCGCATTATAGATACGTTCCATCCATTGACGTGGCTAGCTGCGAGCAGCCTGGCCCTGGCAAAGCGTTAGGCTTGCCGCGAACCGATGGGTAGGTGGTTTGAAGGCGAAGTAGCGTGGCATAACGGCGTCGTCGACGAGTGACAAACCGGTCCAGGGGCGAACCGAGCCCACCCTCTCTCTCCCTCTCCCTCTCCCTCTCTCTCCATCTCGCGACCATGCCGAAACTTCAGGAAACGCGATTAACCGAGCTCCCACGCGCCTGTACACTTACGACGATACATAATAGAGACATTCGAACTCGACCGACTGCCACCGCCGACGTGATTACGCCCGGCGAAAATGTTTCACCGTGCTACGACACCCTGGGGCACCCCTGCCGTGTTTTCTGCCTGCTGGAGGGAGGCTCCCAACTATTTTTCTGACGTCCCTTTCTGATAATAGACTCGGCAATAATGCTGGAAGCCATTCCGTGAAGCATCGGCATTTTACAAGACAGAGTTTACCTCCTTTCGGTAGTGCAGTAGTGCCTCGACTTACGCGCACAAGATGGACACGATAGTTGCGAGAAATTGGTTCCCGAAAACCGTAGAACGTACCCCGAGAATTAGAGTCCTGGAGACGTGGACAGAATTTGTGCATCAGATTTACTTGATTAATTGGAGACAGTACCTCGATTATCCGAACTGGTATAAACAGTTCGATCTAAAGCGACGCATTGGAGGGGAACACAGTTGAAAATTTGATCTGCCATTGTTGTTAGGTTCTATCATCCAAGGACGCCTCGAGAAACAGAGATTGTGCTTTGAGATATTTGCAAAGTTAACACATCGTTGACCGGGAACGTCCTATGACGTCTTTCGATAACCTAATGTAATCGACGAAGTATTATACCTTCAAATTGTGGTTACTGTTTACCATTTGTCTTCGTTAAATTTACAATTCAAACTGTAAATATATATTATTGAGAAACTCTCGGATTATAAGCAAACGTGGTAAGATCAAGTTGTTTTACATTTTTCCAGTTAGGACGCGACGTATAAATCGTTATTCTTAAATGTTTAGAAATGGCCCATTGCGAACTTTTTGAAGAAGATGTTTGTGAAGATAATTTGTCTGACTGTCCAAGTGACGTCTGTGTTAGTGATTCAGAAGATACACATATCAGACCAACAAAACGACGAAAAACCGTAATTATTGAGAGTGACTCTGAAAATGAAGATAACGGTTATGATGCTGGATGCTGAAGTTTATTTAGATTGTTTTAGTTCTACATTTAATCACGAAATAATGTCTGGTGACATTAGATAGCTCCTGCGTAAAATTGCCGGTCAACAATGTGTCAAGATAAAAACTATTCTTGAGGATTGTCGTATATTTCTGCAACGTTTATTGCAAGTACGCACCTCCGGCGAAGTCGTGCTCGGAATTAGGCCGACACTCCGGGAACAATAATTGTAAGTTGGGAGGAGGTTTCCCGCTCCGACACGGAATTTGTGCTCTCGTTGTCGCCTGCTAATTACTTCGGGCTAGCTGGAAAGTCGGCTCCGATTGGAAACGAGCGATCGGACGGTTCTTCAGAACAATTAAATGTACGGCTCCATGCATACATCATCGCGGGGAGTTTTTGGCCGCGTTCCAAGGAGCTGTTCGAACTAATAAGTTAACAATGTCAACACAGCTATGCCGGGCGACGTATTAAGTTAAATTTGATCCATTACGGCCGGCGGGGTCCGGTCGATTACATGGCAAATGTTTGCGAGCGATCGAGCCGATGTCGAGTATCGACCAAACGCGCGCGGAGGCCATCTTCGAGCCTCGAACCGATCCGTTGCCGACGCGATGCGACGGCGACGCCGGGTAGGCAGGAAGCTGTCAGTCCGTGGAATTTCGGGGGAGGTGATGGAGGAGGGAAGGCCTCGGGAAAAGGGAAAAACGGTCTTTTTACGATGATCGAAAAGGAGGATTGCGATTACAGGGTTCAGCGCGGGTGTCACGTCGCAGTCGGGTCTTTTTGCGCTCGAAGCACTTTCCCCGCGATATGAATATCGTTAAGCGAAAGCCTGGCCCCGATTGAATTGTAAAACCGATCGCGTTTACAGATTCGCCGCTGCGTCGCGAGAACCGGAACTTCCGTGGAAATCCTCGGCACGTTGATAACGTCTCGGAAAATCAAGGTGCTCGTTATAGCGAGGCTTCCAGGTATAAATAGAAAATTATTGTTAAGTTCTTTCCTCGCTGGAATAACCCGAGGGTCGCGCAAGGGTTGCTTCGACGTCCAAGAGTGCCGGCAACGTGGCGTTACTGTCGTCCAGTCACATTTTAATATGCTGACAAATTAATTTCCATTCAGTGTCCAAGCGTTTACTACGTTTAACAAAGTAATTCATGTCTCGTCAATATCGTCGTTACTACTGATCAACTGGGCCGGCCACAAATTAATTTCCACGTTTAACCTGTACACGCAGACACGCGCGCGCGGTACGCAACGTTCTATTATTTTGCTGGATAACGTTCGACGTGAAATTATACCGGGGAAAATTCAACTAACAAGAAAAACCAAGTATACGGGGCAGATTTGACGATTACAAATTAGCCGTGCACCGCCGCCGTAAATAAAAGCGATTTATAACGAGCGACGCGAAACATATTCGTGCTACGCGTCCAGCGTTCACGCACGGTCCACGGGAGCGTGACGCATCGAAACAAAGCGCTAGGGCCACGGGCGTTTCGACACCTGGGTGATCAGTTATCCTTGGAAAACAGTGTCGGATCGTTAAATCAACGGCGGACTGACGTGACGGTCGGGCCTCTTTCTTGACGCTCGAATTGCCGAGCGGCGGACGCCGCGAGACGTCGTCGCCGCGCGTGATGTATTTTTCCGTGGCGACGATCCTGTTCGCGGAGCATTTTCGATGGAAAAAGCTCCCAACGAGCGCGGCCCCGGAAGGAAGGGAAAAAAGGGACGCGGGGGTGAACAGGGACAGGAGAGAGAGAGAGATACAGAGAGAGAGAGAGGGAGAGAAAGACACAAGAGAGCCAGATAAAGAGAAGTGAGAACGGTGACCGACCAGCTCCGGAGGGATACAAATTCATGTCGATGCAGCACAAAGTGGCGTCCACCACTTCTCAACCTATTCAAGCACCCCCCTTCTCTCTCTCTCTCTCTCTCTCTCCCTCTTTCCATCTCTCGCTCTGTCGACCGAAACTTTCCAACGCCCAGCTCGCGTCGTTTTCGCTACCGCTTCTTCGACACTCGTCCAGGCGTTCCTATCGATCTAGGCGATCTAAAAACTCCTGGAAACCACCGACGACAGCTTTTGCGGGCGTCGCTTAGCGGGACGTCGCGCGGATACATCGACGTCTACGGGGTATTGGAAAGAGAGCTTTTTTGCGTAAGACCGTCCGGGGCTTGGCTTAAAGAGCGCACAAATAAAACGGAAGGAAGACGGGACAGAAATTGGCTTTAAATACACAGGGAGAGAGAGAGAGAAAGAGAGGAGATAGATACGCGAGCGACCGTCCAACCCGCAGCTCCTACCAGCCCTACGACAATCCTCCCAAGTATTAACCCTTCGGGGACCACGATGGATTGTTTCTGTACCGTCGACGTTACACGATCGAAAAAGAAACAGATGTTACAGTAATCTCCTTGACGATTTAGACTTTTCGATATTTTCTGTCCCCATATTCTAGAAAGCAAACGATACCGGGTCGAAAAATATTGCATCTAATGACCCGACCCTCTGTAATCAATTTTTAAATATTAGATCGTTCCACAAGTTCGTGCCGTTTACTCTCGTACCATTTCAATTCTGAAAATAAAATGTGTAAACACCATTTCACTCCACGACCTCTTCCGACAAAGTCTTGTCTTTTTGACAAAGACGTCATACCGTCGCTATAAAATTTTTACGGTTTTTCATGAACACGTTAACCACCACATATCATTCCCAGAGATTCTTACAAAATCGGAGGAATTTGATGAACGATAGCGAAACTAGAAATGTTAAATTTATTATAGAGAATACTGTTTTAACTCTTTTGAATTTTCAGGATCTCAATAATATTCGGTTTATCTTTATATGTCACAATAAAAATGAATTTATAAACCTGCTCAAAAATCACTGTCGGTCATATGTGACTGACATGGCAGTGAACGTGTTAAAATACTGATCAATAGTGAATGATATAAACATATCCACGGCACGGATTTATGCTACGACCTAATATATCTGAGATACGGTGAGTACTCGATATACGTCAGCAACACGGGTCTTGTTAGCGTCGGGTATCGTCCAGGAGACATACCCGAGTTATGTTTGCACTCCTCGGCCCCTCGTGAGGTACACCCCGCGATAGTGAGGACAATTCCGCGATATATATAAAAATACATCCACCGATGCCTGTCGATTCTCTGGGCGGAACGATTGCGACGAAAATTGCAGAGAATCCATATTAACAAATTAAGTCCCGCCGTTTCTACGATTTTTCATTGCAACGACAGCGTCACGTTCGTTTCGATTGTTCGATGGAGTGCATATTACGGACACGACATATTACGGTATCGACGAAGCGGAGATTTATCGCACGGACCGTTCTGAAAATGCAACGGGCTACAGAAGGTCCGCCTTAAGGGGACGGCGCGATAGAAAAGTCGGTGTCGCGTTCTTCCCTTGATATGACGAATAAACCGGCGATGATTTTCCGGAGAGATGAATAAATTGGTAATCGAGTTACCGGGGGCTGGTAGTCTCGGGATCGAGGGAACTTCGGAATCCATTCGAGTGGAGTGGCGGCGGCGTCGGCGGCGGCTACAGTTGGATTCTGGTACACCACGCGTGTCAGAGAATTCACGGTGTTGGGGGATAACGGTCTTTCCAGGGCGATAATGTTGCAAATTTATATTCCGAAGGCGATCGAGCAAAGCTGCTGAATGTGCACTCTTGGCCGTGACTGGTCTGCCCTTCCCAGAATGCCACTCCCACCATCACCAGCACCGGCACCACCACCACCACCGCCATCGCCATCGCCACACACCTAAACCTCTCTTCCATCGTGTCTTTTTCCCTGTCTGCCACTGCTCCTTCTCGACTTTCGTATCTTTTGTGGACGTCACACAGGAGTTCGACGGTACTCAAGGCTTTTCTGTCAATCATGAATTGACAATCAATTTTTCATACTGCTATCGGCCCTCTGTCTCCCCGGGAGCACCCTTTTCTTCTCGGCCGTTGACGGCAGGAAAGGAATGAATCGACGATAACGGAGACAACTTCATTCTTCCCTCGAATTCAATTTGTATGTATCATGAACGTTTGTCCTATTCTGCGGATCTCGCGAAATGCGTCGCCCTAATTCTTGTCCTCTCGAATTCGCCGTTTCCCTCTTATTTAAATAATATTAGGTCGTCACGTAAGTTCGTGCCGTTTACTCTCGTACCATTTACATTCTAAAAATAAAATACGTGATCATCCTTTCATTCCGCAACCTCTTCTGACCTTTATGGCAAAGATTTATTAAATTTCTGCGGTTTTTCGTTAATATATTTTTCAATGGCGAATAATATAAACATAACCACGGCACGCGCTTATGGGACGACCTAATGAAAACTGTGCTCATATATTATATATGTCCATTTTGTTTTAATAGACATCAGATAATTTTCAGGTCAGTCCTTATGGTTTTCTGGAAAGGGGACAGTTGTTAGCTCGTTTCTGGAGTGTCTATAAAATTCTGCGAGAATTAGGCGGTCCCATAAGTTCCGTGCCGTTTACTCTTGTACCATTTACATTCTAAAAATAAAGTACGTGATCATCCTTTCATTCCTAGTGAACATCCTTTCAGTCACTTGAAAATTTCTGCGGTTCTTCGTTAAAATACTTTTTAATTGTGAAGAATATAAACATATCCAAGGCACGAACTTATGGGGCGACCTAATATATTGGGCTGTGATCAGTCTTTTCATATCTGTTAATTTCTATGTAGGTAAACTTTATTTCATTATCTTGCGAAACGTTTCTATCTCTTCTGGAATGTTTCTTCAAATAATATTTCACGAGGAATAAGTAGTACGGATACTAGATAATAAGTGACAGTAACATATAATTTCTTGTTACCATCTCTCCTCATCGCTGAAGTTACTAATTCGATCATCGAGGTTAATTAACAGACTGCCGAATTTACGTATGTACAGAGAAGAGAACTTTTTCAACTTCGATTCGAGGACGAAGGAAATGTGCTTAAAATTGCATTTGAAATGAACGAAACGATTTGTTTCCCCGGAAACTGGAGTACTCCTAATTGAGAAAATTGCCCCGTCCACGTACGAAAACAGAATTCCAACTGGAATTTGGTATGAATTGAACACAATTGGCGGGACTTGATTCGATTAATTAAATCCTGCTCACAAATCTCCTAAAATATTCTACAACGTCGGTTTATTCGAAACTTGTTCGCGTCAAAGCGAGCCGTCGATTCCGAAAATTGTACGGGCAAATCGACTCGCTAAAGTGTGACCGGGAAGATTGTTTAAGATCGAATTATACGGAATCTGATTTCGGGCGTCAAATTTAAATAACAGAGAGTCGCCGGCGGCCGGGCGTTTTTGAATATTTCGGCCGCGTTTCGGGATAATTATTAATGCCTGCCTTTCCGGGCGATTTAAAATATTATTAGTCCGCCGGACGTGTCTAGCCTGTGCAACGCGTCAGCTCAATGCTGGCCGAGCCTCTCTCTGCCTCTCTTTTTTTTTTTTTTCGAAATCGCATTTCCATACGGAAGGACAGATTTTCAGCGACACGTTCAATGAACCACCTTCCCCCGTGACGTCGAATACTTTGCGGTATTCGAATTGAAATGAAATATTCAATTCGGATCTGATCGCGAAACGAGCGGTCCGCGATAATTCGCATCGGGAAATGTTCGAGCGGCCGTTACAAAAAGTGTCCGTGTAAAATTAATATCGATATCGATAGAGAATAAAACACCGAGCGCAGTTTTATTCGCCGGACAAGTGTTATTGACCATTTCGCATCTTTACCTTTCAAAGCGTCCTTTGCGCAACTAATTGCGAGATTCTGATAAATTAGCACGGCGCTATTTCTCTTTGCCAATTTCATTATAAAAACGCCCATTTGTGTCTTAACAGGGAAACGCAATGACAGAAATATTTTCCATGTTAATGGTCCTACTCCCGGCTGTAATTGCTTTCATTGTGACAAGTAATGAATTACAAAATCACTTTCAAGATACAGCCTCGATTGTAATTGCTTTTCGGTGTAATGGAGGAATTTCTATAATCTTACATTTTTCTGGTGGACAATTTTGAAAAAGTCACTGTTTCTCCGCAATTAATTTCGTAGCGTTTCGTAGTAATAGTTAATAGCAAGGAGTAAAGGGGTTTAAAATTATGCGAGCAAGTATCGCAAACTTATTTCCAGGCTAGCCGACGATACAACGAGTGCGTTGCATACGGTAAATTGTTTGAGCTCGATAAATTGGTTTCAGCCAAAGATTTGTACAGGCCGGAACATTTTTTAACGAAATAGATCGCTGATTAATTCCTCCCCGGGTGTCTGTTTGCGAGCATACAATTCTTCCCCGGGCCGATAGCATCGGACAGAGGAGGGAGGCGAGCTTTCGCGCGAGCCTCGAAGACCCCCCGTCGCGCGATCCCGATAATTGAAACGATCATAAAAGTTTGCTTAACGGGAAAGCGCTAGATTATCGATAAGAACGGGGTGAAACTGAGAATAAAGAGCAACCTGCTAATCGAAAGACGTTGTACAACGGTCGACGAAATGGCCGATCCGGGTGGACAAAGAATTTGGATGCTTTCAACGATCGCCGTTCTTGTTCACCAGCCCTCGAGACATTTGATCCTTTACTTCAGGAGCTGTTAATTGTCGGAGCACACTTCTAACGTGCGAATCATGACGAAATTTTATGCTGAATCTAATATAAAACGATTTTTAAAGAATTTAGAAAATTTATGATAATAACGTTTAGAAACTTCTACCCTCCGGTTCAATGTGCTTCATTCACAACTTAACCCTTCCCTCTTGGATGCACCCTCTAAGGGGACATTATGAGTTTAGAAGAATCGATGGCTCCGAGTGCAAGGGGTTACTACCTCGGAAAAGTGATTTAGCGTGTTCGCAGACTTCCCGGAAAATTTTGTTTTATACCATTTAACCAGATATGTTTCACGCATAATTTAGTGGTTGGTTTTCTATAAATTAGGAACCGATTATCAGGAAGGGAGGTACGTTTCCTGATCTCCCGTTTCAGATAGGCTGTATCGAACACGTTGATCGTCTCGGTGTCACGGAACGAAACCAAGACTGATTGTTTGTATTGATTAGCGGTACGCAGGGTTTGTCAAACTCCCTTTCCCTTACGTTACCGGGGATGTCACCAAGCCCGTCCCCACGTTCCTGCTACACTCCCACTTCCTGTGCCGCGCGCTCTTAAGCCGTTCTCGCTTAGCAATCCACCGTGGAAACACGCGATGCCTGCCAGAATACTGATCCGGAAACCACAATTAACTAATGGACGACCGTCCCAGGAACTTATGCGAACGCTAGTTTCCCCATCCAGACGTCCTACTACCTCCCCGCCGCCACCCCCCGATCCTCGCAACTTCCTGGATTGAGTCGTATCTTATAAACATCCCTCATGCGCTTGACTCTAAGTTGTCATGATCTAAGCGAAGTTTCGGCTCCTGTGTCGTCGAACATGGCCACCGGGTATCTATAGGGAACGTCACGTCTTTGCTGTCTACGTGTACCCCGTGGACCCGCGTCCGAACGGTGAACGGCAAGGGTCACGTGGAATAGGTGTTTCTGTCTTCTTATTGGCCCGACAAACATGTCCGGTCGATGGTCCGTCCCTGACAAACTTGCTTCCGCAGCAACGCCAAATTTTGTGTAACCAGTGAAAATTAGGATAGCAAATCGATATTCCATGGCCGAGGGTTGATAGTGTCCTTGGAAAAGGACAATGACACTTCCGTAGAATTTTTATTCGTTGGTCTTTCATGTCTCCAAATATTTTTCTTTGCCCTCGAAATGCGCCTGATAAAATCGATACAGGTCAAGTCGATTTCAGGTATCGATTGAAGTTTGTTCAAAAGAAGTTTGTTCGTATAGTTAAAGACACGAACGTAGAGCATCGAAAACTTTGTACATGTATCGTACGGTGCAGAATGTGTTATTTACAGATTCACCAGTATAAACAGTTCAGAATATAGTATTTACAGGTAACGTTAATTGAATGCACAGCTTGCAACCTTTGAGAAAAGACAAAATACAGGCACCAACATTCGGCGTTGCTATGAAAATATTAACCCTTTATCTAACTATTTATTTAACTGCTACATCTGAGGCTATCTTCGTCTTTGACGATTTCTTCTGACAGATAACAAATTATTCAGCAAATTATTCAGCAGTCGATAAAAGCGTATATTTAGTAGAGTAGACTATATTTAGTTGGAGTATATTTAGGAAGAACATATTGATCGAATATTTAGAAGAATTTTTGATCGAAATTTTCGTCACGAGTCCGACTCGATATTATAATACAAGCGGCTGACGCGAACACATCAATTTGAGCTGTCCGGCCCGAAGATTAATAGAAAACCATAAATATTTCAAACTAATCGACGTGGCTGACAATGCTTTGGACCGTTTTCCCGTGGAAAACATCCCCCGCCTATTTTCCGCCGGGGAAATATTCACGTCGGCGACACGATTGACCCGGACTACTTAAGGATTCATCACGGGAGACGCGAGAACGAAATTTTGCACAAAGCGTCTCACGTTCCGCAGGGAGAACCGACGCCGAAGGGAGTCGGTCGAGGCCAAAAAGTAGAGTAGATCGCCTGGCGTAATCTCTTTCCATTGATTAAATGGTATTAAGGAACGATAGCGCAGCGCGAGAATCGGCGTGTTGATCCGCGTTCGAGAAAATCCGTGGTTGCTTGAGTGACGGCGCGGCAGGGTTTCGTTACTCGAAAGTAGCTGCGCCGCACCGTAGGGACACCGGGTGGACAGAAATGGAAAAAACTTGATGAGTGATTTATAATAGGAAGAATAATGGAGAATGGGTTGGACGGTCGAGCCGAGGGGTGTGTCGACGGCTCGTTTATTAGTGGAGGCACCCTCTACCCCGGTTACTTTACTACTGGCATGGCCGCCGTGGGTCCACGGCCCAACAGAGTTGTAATTAATTACCAAAGTAATTATCTGATGATTTAAAGACCCCGCCCACCCCCTGCCGCGGATGCCGCCCGCCGAAACTGAAACAAATTACTATCACCCATATCCGAAAAGTAACAAGCGGCGGACACCGGGGAAAAGGGAAAGGGCCGCTGATGGAACACGCTAAGAGGGAAAAGTTTCGCCTTTGTTCCGAGCAAAGTACTTAAGTTTGCCAATCGGGGAGTATTACATCGCGCAGAGCTATGGTCGCTTCACGCATAACGCAATAGCCGTCCGAATCGAACGTAATTCGGGCGTTCACATTTAAAATAAATTCCCATCGAAGTCCGGATTAAAGATTTAATGGAACAGTTTTTCAGAATTTTCTTAACCCCCTCGACGAACGAATTAACCCCCCAAAGGTAGTCGTTGTTATCGTGAATTAATACCTTTTTATTTTCGAGACGTAGTAAATGCGTTACAAGATATATGAATACGATTTATCACCTTTTTGTTTGTGGGAGTCCGTGACTGTCACGGACGAGTCACTCGAGGGTTTAAACGCGGGGTGGATTTGTAAAAGCGAGGGTCGCTCGGTCGGATTGAATTTTAGTAAACTATCCCCGTTGTTCAAACTATCGACCGCCTTCGCGGCGTATTAATTCATTTCCAATTTTCGTCGGGCGGAACGTGATCGATGTACGCAATCGGAATGTAATCGATACACGGACGGTAATGAATACCGCGCCGAATATCTCATGCAAAGTTGATTATGGTCGAGCCGCGAGTCTGTTATCGTCGATTTATCGCCGAGCGTTTCGTTGTTTTCTCCTTCCCCGCGCCGTCGTAACCCATATTTTCGCGTGGCCGCGGTGTAACGCGCCATTAGTATTATTATCCGTTCCCACTGTGCCTAATTAAACACGTCTCATTTATCCGGGCGGGAAGTCCCGTCACTTTTTATTCGTATCCGCGATAACAATAACGTTTCCGGCGAGCTGCAACAAGCCCGACGGCTTTAACTGCTCATGAATTTCCGTTGCGAGATACATTAGCGCGGCTACGGCCGGGAGTAACAAATGCGACCGAAATCTGCTATTAACTTTTCATTTGCCTCTCTGTGTGACCGTCGGGACGAGGCGGGCCAAGAGGCGGCCCGCCCGTATCCGTGGCGTCATTCTCAAACGATGCTTGCCCGTTTGCCGAATAAACCTTTGGAATTTAGTCCCAAAGGGGAGAGTTTCGAATCGTGGCCCCATCTGTGACACGCCGGATGCCCGGGCGTCCCTGCCGCCGTGCACGCCGTTAATGAGTGAAAGATCTCACCCCTTTCTGACAGTGTTCGAGGTCATTAGCAGCAAGCACGCCAGAATCGGAGCAGCTTATGTCGTTTTCCATTAATCGCTAGCGAGCCGTGGTTCATGCCTAGCCTAGCCTAGCCTACCGACTGCTGCACCTGCCAACCTAACCTACGAGACTCTGTGGCAAACTGCACAACGTGGAACTTCACACAACCCGGCCCGGGATGCACTGTAAAAGTGCTCGGCAGAGAGAGAGAGAGAGAGAGAGAGAGCATCGTGGAGAGAGGAACAGACAAGTTGCGAGGCTCTAAAAAGCTGGCCAATGAGAACGGTCAATAGTATTTTAAGATAAAAAAAACCAGTTCAATGTTCCAGTCGATAGTTTGCACCTGTACTCGAGGTGTCTTGCAATTAGGGATACGAAGGAGAATAGTACCTCCACTATTTCTGCCAATGATGCCAGATTTTTGCTGATTTTAACAGTTTTTAAGAGTGATTTTTAAAGAAACAGCCTTCTTTTTTCAATTTCTGAACCCACTGAGTCGATAGAACCTGAGGAAACGTGATTCAGATAATGAGGATCTTTAACTGTAATGGAGGCAATTTTCACGTGAGAGCAATTTTAAAATGGAAAGTAATTTGCAAACATTAAAATTCGCATGCGTCCCTTAAACGCATCTGGCTAGTATGTCTGATCATTATGGGCTATTTCTACTGGAAAGGATGATTTATATTAGTTCGGATAACTCGTTTGTATTAAAATTCGAAAATATTAATACTTGCTGAGGATAAGAGTTCTAAACGCATTTGGAAAATGTGTCTGGCTATTGCTCACTGTTTCTACTTATTGGGATGAACCGATGAAAATGCACCTGAATTGTATGTCCGTCTATTATGGGCTATTTCTACTGAAAAGGAATGCTATTGCTCACTATTTCTACTTTTAACGACGACACGTTCATGTACAAACTATGTTGTAATAATTTAATATATTTACAAAGATATTTCCCACACGTACTGATCCCTTTACCGCATTAAAAAATGAATATTTCTGCTGCACCCACTGTCCACTTATTAATACTTAGTGAAACAGTCGTGTGCATAGAAATTAATGGGACAAAAGGGGAAATTAAGGGGAATGATATCAAGTATTGTGCAGACGCGTTAATTAAGAGGTGGTGAAACGCACGCTAATTAATAGATGAACCTTTGAATTGAAATTTTAAAGAAAACGAAGCTTCGTGGGGTAAAATTTATTTCACGGTTTCGTTTTGTTTTTGCGAGTAGTGTCGCCTCATTCTTGGTTATACCACTAATTGCGGGTCGACCCGTACAAGTGATCTCTAACTCCTCTTGTCGTACTACACGTTAACTGCATTCTGAAAGCGGGGAGTTTAAGCATTTCGAAGGTTCTAAAAGGTCGAGTGCTTTCGTATCCGTCCACCGGTAGGCTCGTCGGGGTTATTTAAAAGATACGATATATATTTCTATAAAAAATTTTCGCGCGTTTCCTCAATGTACTAATTTCCTAAAAGACTTCGCCCGTTTTCTGTCTTGGAAAATAAACTCGACCCACGGGGGCCGGTGGCGCCTTCTTTCAACGTTGAAAGATTAATGCGGTCGATGTTTCCACCTTTTTCCCAGGTAACGAACTCATTTCAAATGGAAATGCCGCTCGATTTATCCTAATTAAATTCAATTTTTATTTCCCCCGATTTAATTAGTTCGGCCCATTGCAATTTTTCCAAGTTGCCCGGGCGATAAGGAATTCCGCGCGCAATTAGTGGGGAACACAACTATAAAACTGTTCCGGAACAACTCTCGGCAAATATTATTTCGCTTTGACGATCGTTCCATTCAAGACTCTATCGAACTATCCTAAAATTCGCATTATTTGCTAAACTTTCGCCCATTTCACAGACAGACGATCCCGTTATTCGACGAATTCACGGAAATTGGGGTTGCAATTTTAAACCGCGAAACGACAAGTGTTCGACAATCGAATCTTTACCAATCGGATAATCAAATCAACTCGATGGCCTTCTCAACAAGCAGTTAAACTACAATAGCAGCTGCACGAAGACGGTGTATGCAACGACAAAACTTTTTAGTTCTCTCATGATGAAACTTTTGCCAGGATACTTGCAACATTTTTATAATGAAAACGACGTAGAACACGACACAATTTCGACCGTGGACCTCTTTCAATTGCTCATGAATCGGACAAATGAGCACGATTCAAATTGCGTCGTGATCGGTTTCATTCAGAGAAAGAAGAGGAAGGAAAATAATAGAAAAGTTACATTAACAAATTAATTCCGTCTCACCGAAATATCTAATCTCGTGTCGCGTTACACGTCTCGGCGATCGAGCTTCTATGCGGCGACAGGTTCCGCAAAGACCGCGCGCACACACGTGTCACAGCATAACCGTGGAAACTCTCAAAAATATTTTCCCCCGATTAACCGAACATCGTTCCCCGGAGACAAAGAAGAGCGAGACCGCGGACAAACGCAGTTACCCGGAGGGACAGAAAGAAAGCGAGACAAAGAGGCCGGGGGAGGGGGCCAGGTCAGACTGGCGCAACAGCGGATAAAACCGTTCCGAATGAAATTCCCAGGGACAATGAATTCGCGAGAGAGCGCGCGGCCCGATCGAAGCACAGAACGGAGGCGGCGTCGAACACAAGGCGGGCCTATAAACATTTCAAACGATCGGCTGCTCTCCGCGTCTTCCCCCGTCGCCGCGGCCGGCAGTCATCGTCTCTAAAAGCACGCACAAATGTGCTCAATCTGGCACGAAGCGCGCTGTGTTGCAAAGCGTGCACTCGCGGGAAAAAAAGGAGCAGAGAGAGAGAGAGAGAGAGAAAAAAAAAATGAACGGCAAAGGAACGAATGGAAAAGAGGGCACACTGTGGATGGCGGGCAAGGCTGCCGATGGCGGATGAGAGACCCGCCGCGCGAGACGGAGAAAGATACAGAGAGCTGGAGAGAGAGAGAGAGAGAGAAAGCTAGGGAGGAAGAGATGGAGAGACTGGAGGGATAGAGTGAGAGAGAGAGGGATTGGAGAGTGGAGGAAGGGGGTCGGCAGAGAAGGGGGGCAGGCGAGAGTAGGGTAACGAGCGGAGTTGGAGGTAAACGGAAGCCTCGCCGGTATAAGGTTGGGGAGTTTGATAACGCAAAGGGGATTGCGCACGTGGGCGGCAGAAAAAGAGAGGGGTGGTACTGTGGTCGGGTGCAGTCTTCTATATAAAACATTCAAAAGGCTGTTTTTATTTCGGTGCGATTCAATGCATGCTGTAGCGAAGACTCGACTGCCTGCGTGGTTGCCTGGATGCCTGGTTGTGCCCTCGTACCCTTCTTTCGTGCCTTCCACCAGCGTTTTAACCATCCCTCCTTTCTTTGCTACATTAGTTGCCGCTCGCTTGCTCGCTACCATCCCCCTCTCTCTCTCTCTCTCTTTCTCTTTTTCTCTCTGTCTGCATATACTCCATCTTTCTGTCGGTCAAACCCGTTTCCTGTTTGCGTTTCAAATTGATGGATTTACCAAGGGGGACAGACAGGGGGTGAAGGATTCAAGGGGAACGCGATGGGGGATGGGGGGCTAAAGAGAGAGAGAAAAAAAAGAAGGAAACGGGTTACACGTTCGAACGTTAGCCTATTTGGGCTTATTTAAACAGTTTCGTACACTTCCTCCCCTGGCTCTTGGAAAGTACGCGAACTATGCGATGAACCAACTTCCGGCCAGAATTCAGAACCTACCCGTGGCCCAGAATTCTCCTGGCCCAATGAACAAGCTCGAATATGCATGCGTCCGTTTTCCCCGAGATGTTTAGGGACTAACAGGCGGCTGTGTACGCGTGCAACGATGATTTCAGTGTGTGGAGCACAGCCGAGAAAGAGGGAGAGAGAGAGAGAGAGAGAGAGAGAGAGAGAGAGAGAGAACGTTGAATAATTGCACGCGGACGTGTGCGTCGTCGCGACTTTTGAAATTCATTTCCTGGAAGTGGAGTTAGCAGCGAAGAGTGAAATTTTCGAGAGAGGAGCCACGCATCGTGTTTACTCTATTACCGCGGGTCTAATGTTCCAACTGACGCTTTTAATTTCACTCTTCTCTCTCTCTCTCTCTTTCTCTCTCTCCCTCTCTCTGACTCTCTGTTACTCTCGCTCTCTCTCTTTCTATCTCTCTCTCTCTCTCGGGCCCGCTCGGTTCTCTCGCTCTGCATTTTCCGCGTACGAAAATTTCGGAGTGATACGACGCTTAAAAATTCAGCCCGACGAATAAAAAGCTTACTCGCGAAATTAAAACGGTGAAACTTTTATAACGTTTCTACGAGTTTGACCGGTTAAAAATTTATCCGTCCCGTGCCGAATGCGCTGCGCGAGCGTACACATCGCGCGGTAAAAAATAACTTTTAAACGCGACCCACCGCCAAACACTGCCACCGCCGCCGTTCCTCCATTTTTATAGGAAAATACGGCTCTCTGTTTGAACCAGAACCGCTATAATAAAACACCTAAGTCAATTAATAGCGATTCGGTTCAAGATTTATTTCGATGAGAAGTACGTGCGATTATTTTTTTTTGTTTTGTTTGAATCCAGGGGAAAATGACACTGGCACGGCAAGCAAATATCTTTAACCTTCTACCCGATACATGTCCGTGTTGTGGACATATATCGAGTAAACACTGTAACGTGAAAAAACGATGTTTTCTTAACGTAAATACTGTAATGTAAATTATTTACTTCTGTGTAGGTAATTGTTAACTATTTAATTATCTCAAAGATCTGACAGTTATGGTTCTCTGAGCCGACCTAAGTCCCCCCCTATGATCGTGTGCAGACAGTGGACGAAATTTAACTGGGATTTAGCGATCCCTCGGCCCTTGAGCATCAATCTCCCACAGTTTTCTAATTTTTTTTTTCATATTTTGCAAGATCCAGGGAGCACGATTTAAACTTAGGAAGCTGCGGGGATAAAATTGTGAAACCGTTTCTTCAAAGCTGAACAAAGCGACCGGTGGCCGTCTCGCTTTCGTGAGTGTTAATAATGGAATTATGAATCACGTCGCGGCTGAACTTAATGCGATTTCCCTGTAAACCCTGGCATAAGCCCCGTGGCCCGATCAATGCAAGCGTTATAAGACTCTAGTATATTACGTAAGGTTTCCTCGTATCGCGATTCTGCCCACCCTTATTCACTTACTGATTATCGTTGGATAAATAGGAGGCACAATGCGAAGTTACGCCCGGCCATTAAACGGTATCGTTTCTGAATGCTTTTCGCTCGCCGGGTCAGGATGTTTCTAATTTAACAGAAGCTCGCACCATTTATCATAGATAATCGCGAATTGCGATAACTGCTGGTTAAGTCCAATCTGCATCGTAATACATTTTGTAATGATTTAATCAACACGTTTCTAAATGATCCCTAGTACACTTTCAGATATTTCATACATTTATATGATCTTCTGCATCTATACTTTTTATTTTTGACTGGACATAGTACTGAAATGTAATGCATCGTTTTAACAATTTCTATATTCAATTGATGCAAAAATTGACAACTGATTATTATTTGCTGTATATTCTCTGTTAGCTGCAGTCTAACCAAGTGCAGCTTTCTTTCAAGATATACAGCGAATTAGTTTAATAAAAGTTCTGCAACTGCCCTGTGGTACTTACCAAAGCCAAATAATTGTTATCCAACCCCAAAAAGATCAAACATCAAGACGATCAATATCTCCACGTTCCAAGAAACTCTATATTCCCCCAAAAAATCAAGAAACAAAACTAATTACCTAGATGTCCTAAGAAACCCAGCAGAAATTTTCAATTCTCCACAACTGTGATAAAGATGTACGTTGGAGTCGTCAAATGCGAAAAACTTGTGGGAAAAGATCATTTCTAGTTTCGTCATGCAGCTGTCGGTTTTCACCGGGTTCGGGGAAGACCGTGGCGAATGCACGTACATCGAACTGCATCCGAAACTACACAACAATGGTTTAATTGCAGGGATTACGGTGCGCCCGTGGCGCAGATGCGACTTTTATCACATAAACGATCGAGTTTGGTCGGTCCTCGGCTGACGTTCCTCGCTGGTATTTGCCGGTTTGTTGTTAGACGGGTTCTACGGGGCCGAAGAGAGGGGGAAGAGAGAGAGAGAGAGGAGAGAGGGAGAGAGGATAGGAGAAATTCGATAGAGGAAGCACGCGTATGGTAGCCTGGATGGAAGACAGAGGCATCGCGTCTATGCGATGTCGTTCGAAGGTTAAGGTGGTTCCGGTAGCTGCAGCCTGACTGCCTGCCTGCCTAAAGTATAGCTCGCACTGTTCACCAGGCCGGAGAACAGACACACTGTGGCAGTTAGAGGCACGTGAGCGGCATACTAGATAGACCCACATATTCTATCCAACCGAGAGACCTTCTTCCCTCGTTCCGCCGTTCTTCGACGCCCTGCCTGTTCCATCGTGGTCCCCTCGGAACACTACCGTTCCAGGCCGCGTCGCTGCCAGAGAGTTAGTTGCTTCCGTGCCATCTTCTAACCAGACTCAATTTAACCTATATACAGTTGAACGAGAACCCCGCTACGTCAACGTCCCCGGCTCCGTTCTCGGTGTCAGCGGCTTGATCAAAAATTGTTTCCACCGGAAATTCCATTCCACCTACGATCGACAAATTGCAACTCTCGCACGGCACAGCTTCTCGGAAACGTTTTTAAACTCGTCGCGAGCATACGCATTTTATCCATTCACGGCAACAACACGTGCGAGTGAAAATCCTAGGAAAATTGAAAGTCTCGAAGTCGACTCGCTATTTTTACTCCGCCCAATAAATCTATTCCAATCTTATCAATTTTTCTAGATACACCGCTCCTCTACTATTCTATAATAAATTCTCGGCAGTCGGACGTCTCTAGAAATATTACAAGTCGATTACGGATTTAATTCCACTTTAACACCAGAACGACCGGAGCAGTCAAAATGTTTCCTAATTTTTTCTTTTACAATGACTGAAATTGTAAAAATGTTTTCATAGGAAATTTTTTAATTAACCTCATATTACAATAAAAGTTGTATGAAGTCGGAATGGGCACGGTCTTGTCATTGTTACAAAGCGATAAACGTTAGTCGCATTTATTACTCGGTCGTTCTACTGTTAAATTCGATGTGTCGACTACGTTCGGTGATTGGCAACGAGAGGAAAAATGTTTCTGCAATTAAAGACGGGGATAATTGAGATCGCAAGGTAACGGTACGGCCAGTCGAAACGTCCTGCGATCCTTGTCCTCGTCACTGAGAAACTACGCACGCTGCCGTGTTGAATTCACATGTCCAGATCGAGGATGGAGTCACGAGCACGAGCAAGCTTTAATTAAGGCAGTAGGAGGACACTGCAGGGGAACGAGACCATTCCATCGGATTCAGACGAGGGTCTTCGTTCGCCGGATCGATGCGAAACGATAGAGGTCCAGGTTTTCGGGATCTATACTCGAAAGCGAGTTAGTGGCTACGCGCTGCACGACTGATTTATGTGACTTCGTGCTACGACTGTGCGGCTGCGGTTCCATTTTGATCTCCCCTTCTTTCGCGCTTGTTACCAAAGCTGTATTTAACCCAAGGGACGTGATTAATTTTATCCTTTTCTCTTACGGTACTAACCCCCTCCCTTTCACTTGTATCGCTCTGGCTGAATCGGCAGATAATCGTGTATCGGCGCGACAGATTTTTAAATGTTGTTCCACGGTGGCTTGTCAATTGTTTGTTCGCCTTGTTACAAACTTTGGTGGACGCCTATGGTAACTAGATTACAAGAAGCACAGATAATTAATGTGCTATTAAATAGAGAGATTTATTGTGGGCTGAGCACTCCTAAAATTTAATTGCTCTAAAAATTGACTTCAGAATTGATTTCAACAAAAAATTTTAAATTCTATCAATTTTTAAAGACACAAATTCTTAATTCGTTTAATATTACAATTAAGATATATTTGTATAAATTGTGGGGAGCCTCGAAATTTTGTTTGTATGATGGAGATACTTTCGGTGAGAAGAGTCTCTAACTTTTGTTCTATACTGTAGGTTCAGTTTAAAATTAATACACGCAATGTAGAATTATTTTGTGAGTAAATTTGATGGTAGTAATTGCTTGCAGTGATGAAGGTATTTCTTGGTTTGAACATTTCCACGGAATCGCTCTAGTTTTGACGTAATAGGGTATCGTGGATTTGTCCACGAAGTCAGCGTTCCGCGAACAAATCGAATTTTAAGAAGCCAGCGATCAGAGCTCGGGATATCGTGCAGAAGGACGCATTTATACTGGTACGATCTAAAAACTAAGATCCGTTCATTTTCATTCCGAAGAAGATACTGCCGGTACGTGAATGCCGCGAGGAAGAAGAAGGTTATCTCTCTGTAGTTTGTTTGAAATAGTGCCGCTTTTGTCAAAACTGGAATATTTTCAGTCGCAGCGGTAACGCGGAAAATCTGATTATCTATGAAATGTTATATCCCGTCCGGACAATAAGAGGCGACGACCAAAAATTTTTAGATTCAAATACCCTTCAACATTTATTCTCTATTTCAAAATTGAAGCTTAATACATAGATATTCCTATTTTCATTAATTATTCGATCGCTGCAGGAGCAAGGCAAAAATTGATCTTTCCTGCTAAGGAATTTGTGAAACGATAAAGTGAAAATTTCTCTGTATAAGCATTTCTGTTTAACAAAACGACATGGTTATTTTCTGCATTTACGACCTCGATGAGTAGATAAAATACAATGAACATTAAGAGAATTGGAAAACACAGTTGAACGCTTTCAACTCGTTAAAATTAGTAACAAAAGCAACGAATGCTTCTGTACGTTGCGACTGATGCAGGCAGCTTATGCGTATAAAAATCCGTAGTAATAACATGCGTAATTACATCGGTTGTACCGCACGAAAGGACCGCGAGCATTTTCAGCGTTGGCACGCTTTGACTTTAACGCGTTTAAACTAAATAAAAATTCGCGTGTCAGGGACGCATAAAACATAATTAAACTCCGTGTATTTCCCTTCCGCGTGAACACACCGAATCCGTCGACGTCGGAGGCTTTTGTTCGTCTCGGCGGATCCCGGGCAAAGAAATGTTATTTCCCACAAAGACCGGCGCGCAATCCTCTCATAATTAATTCTCGGTCTAAGCCATAAAACTGCGAAAACAGTAAACCATAATCCATAAAGTGGCCGGCCGCGCCGGTCGCAGCGCGCCACCGCTTCCCCGGTTTAATGTTTAACTTTCCTCGAGTCCCCAATAAGAGCCGTTCGGGCAAAAGTGGTGGTAGGCACTATAGCGGGCGGGAGTACTATAGTAGCGGTGGCGGTAGTTCCTCGGCCCGGGGAGAATCTTTTCGCGTTCTCATCGAGAGGAGACCGTGGGGCTGTTCGTCACCGGGGGGACCCCGTGACATAACAAAGTGGAATAAGTATCCCGCGGGACGCGGGCAACGGATGCCCGCGTCATCCCGAGTTTCCTCGGACAGGAAAATAAATTCGTGTCAAGACAAATAAGCGCACTCAACGCCTTCACCCTTGCCTATCCGTTTGTCCGCTCCGCCGCCGCACGGTCCCTTCTTTTTCCTTTCTTCCCTCCCATCTTTTTTCTTTCATCGGTTCTTCCCGTTGTTCGACGTGTTCTCCTCCTCTCTCTCTCTCTCTCTTCAATTTTCTTCATCCCCGAGAGGAGAGCGTCTCCTCTCTCTCTCTCTCTCTCTTTCTTTCTTCCCGGTGTGGTTTCAACCGCGGGGCTCTTTCAACTTCTTTCGTGTCACCAACATCTCATCGCTTCCTCCATTCTCCTCTTTTTCTATCGACTCGGACTTTCTTTCTATCTGTTCTTCGTTCTTTGTAATACGAGCTAAGCGATTCCGGAGCCCCGTGAGTTTTTCCTTATCTTTTCCAGTGACGTTTTTTGCATCTGCCGGAGCAATCCCCCCCGCCCTACTTTTGCCGCCCGCCAATATTGGCTCTCATCTTTCGGCTTATTGGGGACTGCGAGCTCCTGTAGGGCGAGAGAGAAAAAGAGAGAGGATGAGAGAGAGAGAGAGAGAGAAAGTGAGAGAGAGAACCCGGCCCGTAGCAGCAGCAGCAGCAGCAAAGTCAGGATCTCTAGCAGCTCCGTCGGGTATTGGCTGTTCCAGCGGCGGGCTCGGTGCTCTTCTGAAATCGGCGCTAAGCTAAGTTAGCCTGATTTGTGCAAACTCAAGTCCTTTCCTTCCTTGACTTGCTTCACCTTACCTGCTCGTCCCCCTTCTCCTCCTTCTCTCTCTCTCTCTCTCTCGCTCGCCCTCCTTTTGAGAACCCCCTTCTTCTAGTTTCACGACTGGTCGATCTTTACTCCCGATCTCGCCGCTGCTCGTCCCGGATTTCGAATTCATCGACTATGGTTAATTACGATATTGCTCCCAAGACGCTGATGGTTCCGCTTTCCCCATCCTTGTCCGCCGCGCTTAACCTCCGAACCCCGCGCAAGCCTCGCTTCCCCTGTCTTCTTACCTATTCGCAGATCCGCGCGCGGAATCTTTGCACTTCGTGTTTGTACGACCCTCGATCGAAGAGGCACTTTGCCCGCTCCTACAAACTCCGATCAAACGAAATTTTTACGGTCCTGTTCATTTTTATGTCCCGTTTCACCGAAACGAATATTTCGATCCTATCCCCCCCCCCCCCCCCCCCCCCCGCCCCCCCCCCCCCGCGACCCCGGCCGAGCACCTCGAGCGCGAAACTTTTATTTATCTACCCGGCCCTACCGGGATCCTCTGCGATTCCGTGCACGACGGTCTGTAATAAGGCGGACGACTTCTTCGGTGTGAGAAGCATATGCGATTCGTTTGTAATAGGTAAAATTTTACGCCCCCGTGGAAGAAATTTTGCACGCGAAACACAAAGTGAAAGAAATACCTGCGCAACATTTTTAAATTGCTAAGGGGAGAGATTAATTATTTCTTTTGGGAATCGCCTCTTCTATTCGACGCGATTTTGATTTTGCAATAGGTAGAACCGCGAATTTTACGCGAATTTTTTTTCTATAAGAAACGAGGGAAGTTGCTGGAAACGTCACACATTCATTTCTAATAGTCCTTTAAATTTTTATCATTCGGTCGTACCAAAGTCGAAATTATTCACGGAATTCATTTCGAATGGAGAAAGTTTAATGTCGGTCAAGTTTGATTATAAATTGCAAAGTTTGATTGCTCTGACAGTAAAACGCGGAAAAATTTCGAACGTTGGTTAATCGTTTTTGGTTCGCGAACGGTCCACAGAAATAATTGAAGGTGCGATTCGAATTCTATCGGGCCCCTCTTGTTTGCAATTGACGTATAGCATTTTAATATTGCAGCGGAGAGCCGCGGTCTACCAATAAGCATTGTTTATCAATTTGTACGAATAGTTTCGTTGAATATTCATCCTCGACGTCGTTACCGATTCTACGGTCGTAGTTCAAACAGATTTCAAATTAAAGCGAATTTTCATAATGGATTAACTTTGGTTGTGCTGACTGTGAGAGAATTCTTAAGCTGGATGATTGAAAGGTACTGTTTTTCTTCCGTGTAATTGGCAATTGAATCTTCTCCGTTGACTTAGACATAATTCCGTATTGCGCTGTTAGTTCTGGATCGATAAATTATTAAGCGAGATAAATCATTAATTTACTGCTAAAGTAGTACTGAATAAAGTACTCCTACATTAGAGCGGCAGAATCGAAATTGGATACCGAGAATTGAACTTGTTTTCCCTTTTTGTTTTGTATCCAGCGTTTACGCACCCTCAGCGTCAGTGTGCTGTGTGTGAGGAATGATTCTGAAAAATTCGTAAGTGTCCTTTACATTAGTATCTCGTAATTTAGATTTAGTATTCGTACGTATAACATACAAGGTTTTCTTTCACACTTTGCAACCGATATTCTTTGTGAAAAACAATTTTAAAAATTGTTTCTTTGACGAATGTTTTGGACCATTACTTTTTATACAGCCTGTACACTTAATTCCGGAGAAGCTACGCGTATACAGCCTTGTGAAAAAATAATATTTTCGATCAAGAGTGCCCGGGACAGATTTTCATACAAATTGACACCTTCGTAACCAGATTTTCGCCAGAATTACGCGGACGCGTATTTTCTCTGGCGAGCGGATTCGGACGGAGTAAAACGAACAGGAAAACATTGTTACACGTTCGCGGAGGCGACCCGTTTATTGTGTTTCGCGCAGCGGATGACAACTGCATAAAATCGTCGGTCCGGCGACGACGGTGGATCCTTTGCTCCGTTGATGAGGCAGTTCGGTCGTTCGTTCAAAAATTCGATTCGTACCGTTCGATCGGTTTCCTTTTCCTGATAATGCCTAGCTACCTCATGGCCCCCCGCGCCATGATACCTCCGAACGGTATCCATCCGAGCCAAACGCTCGAGAGATGTCTGCTGAGTAAGACGGAACGGTGGCTTACGATTTTCTTCGGACCGGTACGTATTTGAACTTTACGCGGAATCCAATCTTACTGTTCGACTTCCCGCTCTTCCTTTCTACCCCATTTCTTTTGTGGTACGGTCTACGAGCGGAGTTCCTTTACCGCAATCGGTGATATGTTTCAATAAAAGGCGAACTTGTGTTTTATTACATCCGCGAGAAACAATAAGCGCGCCGGAGCCGAACCTGGGGAGGCGGGGCCGATCTCGCGTAAACCCTGGAAAATTTACAAATTTTCGCGAATTTTTTTCCAAACCCACAGTTCCTTTTACCGTTATCTTCTTTTGTAATCGGTTTAGCTGCTCTTTCGTCGCGCGGAACAATTTTTCCTATTTTTAATCGCTTGGCTAGATTTTTATGCAAAATACAAATAAATCTTCCAGCATTCCAATTTGTCAAAAATTCTTTGCTTCTAAACCTACAGTTATTTTTCTGTTATCTTCTTTTGTAATTGGTTTAGCTGCTCTTTCCTATAATTTTTTCCTATTTTTAATCGCTTGGCTAGGTTTTTATGTAAAGTAGAAATAAGTCTTCCAGCATTCCAATCGGTCAAAAATCATTTTTTCCGAACCTACTGTTCCTTTTCTCTTATCTTCTTTTGTAATCGGTTTAGCTGCTCTTTCCTCGCGCGGAACAATTTTTTCGTACTGTTTTGATCACTTGGCTAGATTTTTTTGTGAAATAAAAATAAAACTTCCAGCGTTTCAGTCGGTCAAAAATAAAATATCCGATATCCGATATTATGTATCGTTTTTTGTCATAAACGGATAAAATCAAGATTTTTACTAAAAGAAAGAAAGGAATTTGCAAATTCAACGTAAAACTGTAATTTCGGTGCCGGTGCGAGCTAGTAGTGTGCAGAAAATTTAGAACAGTAGGGAGTTGTTAAGATTTAAAAGGTTGGGAAAGTATTTTTATGATTCTGGACTTTTGAAAAGCATATAATAAAAAGATCGATTTTTTTTTGGTCCGTCTACACGAGACTGCCCTCTTAAACTGCAATGACGCTTCGGAAATCGATGTAACAAAATATTTTTCGCAAACGCGTTCGAACGCCTGATTTTGTTTCAAATGTGTAACACGAGACTGCCGCTCTCATGCGCCTCGCATTTGCCGAGGAAAATTATTTTAACATGGAAACGAATTGTTTATCGATTCGAGTGAATGTTTTGTTTCGTAATTATAATAGACTGCTCGATTCGATGGGAAACTTTTATATGGAATTCGCACGGGATTTGGAAACAAACTTTATTATTCTACATTAGTTAAATGAAATTGTTTTAATACAGTTATTCGAGAATTTAATGTTACCTGCGATTGAAATGGACGTTTTAATAACTGCACGGCGACTTATTTGATACACAAATATTTCGTTCCAGAATTATTGTGCTCAATTACTTGAGTTAGTACGATTTTTTATTCACGCGGAACTTGGAAAGGGTTTGTCGAAATAATTTACAATGTATTCATAAAATAATTCATACGGTGTGAACACGAAATGTGTGTTTCCCGAAAATATTGCGATTTTGGCGTATTAAAAATGCAGATACACATACAGTAATGGAAATTTCATACTTTCGATAAGTTATGTGTGCTCAGATATGATGAAACTGGTACAAGTGGTTCTTATCTTGCACATATGCCGACGATAAAAAAATATTTAACAATTACATACGTATTCCATTTTTATAGATAGAGAATCTCAATTAATTTTAACTCGGTCGTGCAAAATTAGGCAAGACTGGCTCAATCTCAGCCAATTATGTTCTTTCGTCCAGAAAAATTTCACTCTTTCGTCTGTCGATCCGAAATGCAGGATTTGGATTCAAACTCTGCACATTCGACTATTTGCCGTGTCAGCGATTACCGTGACCAATTAACCTATCCAGAGCGTCAACAAATTCCCTCTAATGCTAATTTCGAGCGAACATCCCTTTATCAATGAAACGTCGACGGAACGAGAATATCGGGGATGTCTTGCTGATGGGCGTCAACGGTCCTCGCGCGAAATATGAAATTCATCCCCCTCTCTTTCCCGCAATGGCCAGGGTGTAACGGTCTGAGAAATTGTACTCTGATATGCAATATCGGTGCCGGTGGCCAAAGAAGCCAATCTACACTGAGACGCGTCGGAGTTTACCTTGCACTTTATGCACTCACGGGGGAAAAAAATCTCTCACAATTTTGCATCTCTATTTCTCCCTCTCGGAATCATTGGTTTTCATTGGTTTCTTGACGGGTCCTCTTGGCTGAACTGCGATTTTTAAAACAGGCGAAACAAAAATCTAATTTGCTGGGTAAATTGCAAAAGTCAATTGTCTCTGCCAGTTGCAATTGAAAAATGTTAGGATTGTACGCAGTTTTCCTTTTCTTTTTTTTTTGGGAAAAATGTTCGTCGGTGGATGTGGGAATTTATTTGGGTAAATCCACGGAGAATTCGGAATCGAGAGAAAAATATCAGAATGGGTTGAGAGACACTGCATAGTTAAACTCTTAGCGGGAAGAGGAGCAGTGGGTGGGCCACGAAAAGGAAACGGTCGCCATTTCCTGGTGACGAGAAGACTCCCAACTCCATCCTGAACCATCAACTCCCAACGAGTACAGTCTCACTTGCGACGATCTATTCTCGGAATATTTTGGTAAATTGAACGTAGATACGGTTACGTTAAAAACCGTTGAAATCAGAGTTGTCGTGGCTAGCGAACAAATATTCTCGTGTCGCTTAGATAATCTGAAGATTCGTGACGTATCTCTTGCAGATTTCGTTTTCGTTAAATTTTCCAGAAGCTCGCGTATCGATTTGTACTACGAAGAAAATCGGGCAGGCAATAGTCAGAGGCCTCTATACAATATTTAATAATTAGTACTTAAATTTCGATCACACATTTTAAAACGGAGACTCTCGCTCTCCACTATAGTTCATCGCTTTTTCATATATCATTTAATAACGAGGTGGTGGCAGGCGATACACAGATACAGATATAATGTGAACACAGTAGAATAGTCAGAAATTAGTCGGACACGCAAGAAAGTAGTAAGGAAGTGATCACGCCTCTCAACCGATGATTAACCTGCATACTTCTCTGCTCTAATCAGACGAACAAAGTCTCCAAACGAACAAATTATCACAAAAATAATTTTTACTTATCCGCAAGAAACCGTCCGACCAACGAACAAATAATTTCCCCTGTTATCGCAATTTCAATCAAGACCCCGGAAAATTCGAAAAGCGATTCGCGGTTTATGAATCGGAATCGGTGAATGAAACCGCCGCGCGACAAAGGAGAAAAGTAGACCGATCGGTACAAATTAATGAAAGAACCGTTTCCAACCGCCTCTGTTAGGCGAACGGTGTTGACACAGGCGGTTGAAAAATCGGTCGGGGAGAGCCGTTAATTTGTATTTCAGAAACGCGGCTCGGTAAACAGCCGGGGCCAGTTCAAACAGTGACCGAGAGAGCAGTGGCGATAAATTAGCCCCTCCGGTAAGACGGGAATTACTATTCGTACCTCATCGAACAGTGAAATGAAAGCACAACAAGTGACACGCAATTCCGATAGGTGAATTTCAAATTGTTAGCCGGCAAACGTTTCAGGCCTGGTCTCGTTTCACCGCGGTCGAAGGTAAAGCACGCTGAAAATAAATTATGCACGCACTTCGCGTACGAATGCGAACGGTTGGTTGGCCGACGCTTTTCACGGGAAACGGCTTAACCGATGGGAAAGGGTAGCGGTGTTGTTAGAGGGAGGCCGGAGACAGAGATACACGCGCGCAGAGGCAGAGAGAGAGAGAAAGAGAGGGAGGGAGGGGGTACACAGATAGATAGAGAAATACAGGGACCAATAGAGCAAGAGGGACGGGAGCAGACAGAGGGGGTGAGAGAAAGTGAGAAGGGTGAGAGAGTGAGAGGGAGGGGGTTGGGGGAGAGCAAGCGAGGACTCCAGAGGGAAGAAGAGTGAGAAGGCGAGAAGGCCGGACGAGTGGCAGTGGTAGGATGCAATGGTAAAAGAGGTAATGCGGGAGGGTGGGCGGTTTTCACGGCATGGAATGGGCGGTAGCAGAGGACTGCAGGAAACTGAAACGTGGCCAAATCGAAATTAACTCGCGCGTAACAAAGCCGCGACTGAAATATTAATTATCTGAAAATTAGTTGGATATGGGTCACCAGACGGTGAGTTATGTGGCTTGTACGAGGGAGTGTGTACCCACTGTAAATACGTAAAACGCACGGGCCACGGGTCTCCCGCGTTCCCTGCCATTTTTCCCAACGATTTTACACCGAACCGATCCCCGATCCCCGTCAGAGGACTATCCAAAACGCACTGTCTAAAACACATGAAAACAATTAACTGCAAACAGCCTTTATACGGGGTATGGCCGGACGGGTGGTACAACCCAGGCAGGGGATGATTCTACATTCAAAACTAAGTCGAAAAAAAGGAATAACATTTTTTCGTTTGACCCCCGGTTTTAGAGAAAATCGAGTTTAAAGATCCTGTCGGTTTCGATGCAGCAAGTAGAATTGGACGGACATGGTCAGACTCGCGAGACGATTCCTAGCTAATAAGGTTTCCTCGAATATTTTTACACGTAGAATCAACCCCTGCCCGGTTGCACCACCCGTCCGGCCACACCCTTTATAGCACGAAAATAGAAACAATCCTCGCATAACACGGTGTGTATATCAATTACACGAAAGTTACACATTTTTCGAGTTTTCTTTCTAATAATTTTGAAAGGGTTTCTCTTACGGACTTGACTAAAATTTTATAGGCAAAAGAACTTACCGATCGTCTTTGCTATAAATTGTAGACCACAGGACGACGCAAGAGTTAAAAAATAAAGAAATGTACAGTCCAATGAGGAAGTATTAAAATTACCGTGAGGATAGTGATCGTCTTCGGTACGGTTCTAATAGCGTACGTAAACATTGTCGACCGAAAGACGGTTGTTCTCGGTCTCGAGCGTCCGAAATTCGCCGCTCCTTCGTGCGCTCTACTGTTCTCCAGCGACCGCGGGCTAACTTTATTAAAGCCGTGTACAGGTAGCCGTATTTACCCGGACCTGTCCGGTTTGTCCGCAGCGATTCGAACCGTCCGATGGATTTTATCGCGGCCGAAGGAAAAAACGCCAACAGGCCGGTTGAGTTACGATCTTCGTTTTTCGACGTTTTCACATCCGCAACGCGACAAACCCCGAAGACGGATTCGTTCTGGACGAGTTCGTTTCCCGCGCTCTGCCGAAAATTAACTCGTCACTGTCGGCCCCCGCGCAAAATACGCATCCAGGTGGACCACGCAGCAATTTCGCACGCGTAATTTGAAATCTTGCACACGGCCGAGTGATTAATGTACTGGAGAATATCAAGCGCGACGCGCCTCCTGTAAATCAAGCTGATTTCTGATCTCATGCAGGAAAGCATTTTTCCGACCCAACTTCGCTCTGGCTCGATCGTGTCTTCGCGCGGAGACTTGCCTTGATCCTCCGTGGATCTTTATGCGGAGTGAATATTGTCTGGATCAATTACTAGAAAACAAATGGGAAGTGCGTCTTCCTTTCTTTAATAGCTTGAACAGGTCGGAAATAATATATTTAGCACTTTGATATTTTTTTAATCGTCCCACGGTTTTAAATTTTACCCATTCAATTTTTTCAGAAGTGCATAAAATCCACAGTCTACTTCTGTAATTCGCGATGCTTAGGACGGTCCACTTATTTATTTAGTAATTTTTTGGAAACACATTTCTGAAGGTACTTTTTCTTGACACGGTAATCTCTAATGCGGCAATTGTTTGTTAAGTTAGTTCGTCGGAAGATGAGTCGTTAAACGTCGATTTCCGGGTCGAAATAGACCCGTGTCGACGTCGTTCGCAGAAGGAGCGAGTTTTCCTTTGGCGAGCGAATAAAACGAGACCGGAAGGCGAAACAAATTTGTCATTGGCATACATTTGTGTTTTCAGGTTTCTCCTGCGAGAACGGCCGTCGAGCAAGCAAACAAACAAACGCCGATGTCGGCCGAACGAAACTCGCGTGGCCGGTCGACGCCCATGTTTGGAAAGTATAAATGGGGATCAACGATATTTGGGAGACGTTCACAATTAAGCAAGGTAAAAGAGCGACCGTGCAACACGTACACGCACCCTCCTCCCACCCCTCGCTGGTAGCAAAGTCGTGCACACGTCGCCCCTGTACACACATATAAATGTTCAGAACCGTAAGTATACATTGGATAGTGTGTACTCAGAGTCTAACAAGGGATGGCGCACGTTACAGCCACACAATCAGAGTCGCTAGTAATGGAAATAACACACACCTGACTTGCGCTAACTAACATTTAGTTCGAACATGGCGTTCTGGTTCTGTTTGTCTGATTGTTTGCCAAAAGCCCGCAAATATTGGTCGATCCATTTACTATGCACGTTGTGCTCATCCCCCGACGCGTAACAGCGCATACGTGTTCGCTTTCCGTCGGCACCGGGGCTTAAAAATATTTGAATTTCATTATTACATCGTTCCCGGACTAATAACACTGGCCGACACGTTTTTACTTCCTTCCGACCCCATCGTTTCCGGTAAACGTTTCTCGCGGATCCTCGTCAGCCGAACACATAATTTCACGGTTTCTTCGATTCTCATTTTCCAAAGAAACGCGAATTTTCAGGTTTTGAGATGGCACCACAGTTCTAACTTGCGTAGTAGTAGTGGCTGTAATTTAATATTAGTTTATCTACGGGGGAATATATTTAACGAAATATTTAAACTGCAAAAGGTCATGTTTTTGCCATCGTCGGAAAGGTACGTCGCCGTTTTTGCTCGCGCATCGTTCCGGGAGGGAAAAAAACAACAAAAAGACAAATAAATAAATGGCCATCGAACGGCGGTGGATGATCTGTTGCATCGAAATAAAAAAAAACCGTATCGGCAGCGCGGCGAGTTTGAGAGACCGGCAACGGCACTTTTCCGTCGCTGGTTGTTCCCTGTAATCAAAAAATACGATGTTATTTGTCGGAAGTCATCGCCTCGCGGAAAATTCACGGTAAATCCGCGGGCGTGCCGCGACTTCTGCGCCCGGCCGACGTAATAAAGGCGGTGAAACGCAGTGAGTCAAATTACACAAACGAGAATTTATGAAATGGCCCACGCAAGTACGACTGGTGTGTCCAATGCGTCGGCCGATGGCGCGGCCACACCGCGGCACCCAACACCGACGGCGAACAAACGGCACGAAATTACGTTTTATTTTTTCCCTATATTTCCTAACCGCCGCGAATCTCGCCGCAATCTTTTGAATAATTAAACGCGCCGGAGTTACGGCGGCAACTAATTCCACCGGCTTTCCGGAAAAAGGCTAACTTTTACCGGGAGTCCGCCGTTTATATATTTACACCGAGGACAAATTCTGCCATAGCAAGAATAAAAAGAACCGCGCACTGACAAACTAAATACAAAACAAATAAACCACCAGTAATCAAGCTTTAGATAAGCTTTAACTTTAACCATGAGTCTTTACGAGTAAATTAATTTTCTACGACTTTTCGACAGGCGATTGTTCCCACAGTCAGTGTATCGATAACAGAAAATTGTCAATAGTTCAGAATACAGTATTGTCTTGATCTAAGTCCAATCCTCGGGTCCGTGCTGTGACGCAGATCGTGTAGGAACACTGCATACAATTAATCCCCTAAACACAGTTCAAATGTCGTGTTTAGTTTAATTTCAATCAGAAAAATTCCACGAATCAGTTGGTAAAAGTCCCCTAAAAGAAACAATGAAAAGTACAAAAATTTGGGGAGATAGACAGTGAAGGGGATAAGCGAACTGACTAAGATCGTGCAGCTCCGTTCGATTTGGATCAAGACTACTGTACATTCGATTCTCGAGCAGTATTACGTTAATAACTGAGTTGCTAAGGGGAAAAATTGGAGCCAGTAAAAATTAGTGACGAACAACGAGCATGATTGGAAACGGAATGCTGTAGGTGACTACATTACAGCGCGTAGATGTTTCTGCGACCGAGCAAAAGGGCTAATTGTTGGCCGGTGTAGGTTCCCAGTGTCGTTTACACGGCGCCAATAATATCAAGACCGTCAAAAGCGGACCACGACAGTGTGGACATTGATTGCGCCAACAAAGGAAAGTGAGATGATAGAGGGTGACACGAACGCGGGTAAATAAAACCTGGTTTCCCTTGTGGCGTTCGTCGGTGGCAAGAACATGAGCTACAGAATATCGGCGGAGACATTCGACGCGTCATACATTTTCGTTTCGCGTAATTTCATCGATACACTTTGTACTTACCTAATCAACGTCACCGGGATCAAAACCACTGCTGTTTCCTGGACTCCTGTAATTTTTCCAGTCGCAATAGTGCAACATCTAGCTGTAGGCAACTGGTATAGTGTAAGCGCGCTCGGATACTGTGGGGGTCAACGCTAAAAGCCCTTGCCAGGGGTAGCTTGCGCAGGAGCTGAGGGTACTTCGTGTTCGTGGTCGCCAAATACTAGGCTATTCGAGTCCTAGGTTGTCCAAATGTTAGGCTATCTAAATCTTGGGACCCTGTGCGAGTCCCATGCTGTGTGCACAAGCGGCGGACTGTCTAAGACTAGCTGAATCCGCGATTACTCAAGTCCTGGGATGCTCAAGTTAGTCCTAGGCTGTTCGAGTGTTGATTATTACTAGGTCGTTTAAGTCCTGGACTATTCAAATTATTATTCAAGTCATGGGATACTCGAGATACAAACCGTCCAAGTCCTATTAAAATTAAAAACCTTCAAGGTTGCACTCGAAGGGTCTTTCAACAATCTTAATTGTTTCGAGGCCAATTTGTGCTGGACCATTCAAGTCCTGAACCGAATAACGCGTCTCCCCATTTTCTACTTTTACTACTTGTATCACAGACGTGTCGCGTTCTGAATTATTGCACGTGTCTCATCTCCATGAGTGGGAGGAAGCTCTAAACTAGCAGGGGCCGAATCAAGTTCAAGGTCAGCCGCTGTTATCGTGTTCCTTTCTGCGCTGGCACTGGGTCAGGAATAGGCGCGCACTTCGCAGGCTGCGTGTAAATAAAACATTCGTGTACTTTCGACGCTTTCGAATTGATTTGACTGCACAAGCGTTCGCCGCGATGCGTGCTACACGCAGGATGCAAATAGATACGCGATCCCCGGCGTTGCGTTTCCCAAATCCGATATTTTCAATCTGTAACAGTGGAACCGACCCCGGGAGTTTTGCACACAACGAGCATCGTCGGATCGCGCAATCCATTGATCATTGATCACCGTGATTTGATTGCGCTGTACCGCTCGAAGGCTCTGTCACGTTTCGCGTTGCGCAGCACTGTTCCTCCAACCAGAGATTGCGTAGATTCCTTCGATTCTTTAAGGACATACTTATCCGACATCCCGAAGGACGACCCTCCTAATTGAGGGTATCATTATTATTTTTATTCTTGCCGCAGCAGAATTTTTAGAGTTTCTCAATTCAGAGAGAATTCTTTGGGGATACTCCTGAAAATGTTAAAGAAAATTACATTACAGAAAATTACCGGACAGAATTATTTTAAATGAATGATTTTTCTTAAACTAATACTGCTCTCTTATGGAAAATTTCGAGCTGCGTCGATTAAATGAATTAGTTGCACTGGCTTTTAGCTGAATAGTTTCGGTGGGTGAAATTTCGTTGTATTTTTACAAGCGACGCGACTTGTTCAATTGTTACATTTGATTGTGTTGCCCTGTTGTTTGTATTTCCGAGAGAACCTGTGGCGTGCTCGACGAAGGGCGCGTGGCATGACGGGGATGCAATGCTCGTTCCGTATTTCGTGCGACGCGACGTTGACATATTGTGAGGCATAGCGTTATGTTCCTTTTTTCTCCTGAGGCGCAACCGTGGCTCTCCTGGTCGCACCATAAACCAGATTCCTTGATTTATCCGACGATTCTTCACGCTTTAGCGTTCCAAAGTTTGCGTAACGTTATTTGTCTGCGAGACTATTAACCCTACCGTGTTCATACCTCCTCTGGCCTGACTGGAACGGATCCATCTTTCTCAGAGCGTCTTTGTTTCACCGGGTACATTATTTTTGCAACACGAAGGCATTTTCCGTATCGCAATTTCGATGAAACAACTGCGTCTTTTTCTCGAAATTTTCCTTTATCTTCTATCAAATAAAAACGATATTATCACCATCAGTTTCTAAAAATTAAATTTCGCAAACGTTTCCATGCCCACAGTATTTCAATTTAAACAGGATAAAAACTACTACGAGTTTGAAAGTGGTGACATGTTTATGATTAAATCTCTGTGTCGCATTTTATTAAAAACTCGTAACCACAAACACCGGAAGTTCCAAAGTGGCCGACACGTTTACGATTAAAACTGTGTTTCCTTTCATTAAAAACATTGTAGCCGAACACACTGGGAAGATATGAAACGGCGAAAGTTTAATGACCGGAGCTGTATATAGTTTTCATCAAGAGATATTGTGTTACCGCCGGATTTCACGTTTCACAGCTATTCGGGAATCTAAATTTTTTAACGGGGCGCACTTTGGCCCGGGAGGGCATCAAACGGTTATTTAAAGTTGCGAGAGCCCCATTAACAATCCTGGTGGCACTTTGCGATTTACTCGCAGCTTCGACCGCGTTCTCCACCTCTGTAGCGGCTCCCTGAAATTTACTCGTGGGTTCGTCTGCGTTTCCCACCTATCTAGCGGCTCCCCGTGATTTACTCGCGGCCTCGCCGACGCACTCTATTTACTATAGTAACTCCGAAAAGACACCCCCTCTCTCTGGCGGGTCGCCGAGCCCTCGGATTCTTCTCGAGAAAATATTAATCACGATGCGACTGCGAACGTGCCAAACGATTTCGCTGGTTTCACTTTGATTAGAAACGCAACAAACCGTGACTAAGCTCGTTGCGCATTTGTTCCCCGGTGTGGGCAGACCTTTATACGCATTCCGCAGCACGACCGACTTTACGTCGAACTCGTTTAGGTTTATCTCGTAAACCATAGCCGCTATTAGTTCCGAAAGTTCGTCAGGTCCCGGTGAAACCGTCTCGGCGAGTTCGATAAAGTGTTTCTTTTAAGACCACAGCAACCTCAATAAAGTCACCATTGTACAAATTCACAGCCGCGCCGAGCGACCGAATGAATCTCGGTATCGAATAATAGGAAAACACATCTATCCGTTTGAAAAGCGAGTTTGTTTTTCCGCGAACGTGGTTACCACTATCGATTTTAATTCTCTTTCGCCGGCAGGGGAATTAAAATATTACTCTTAACACACACACTGTCGGCGTTTAATACAGATTTTTCAGGTGATTTCGCTAGTGAATTGTTTATCACATTGATTCCATAAGCCAGATGTATCAATTTCGCAGTACCATGAATCTTAAATCACGCGTTTTCACGAGGTGTACATTCGCGTATATTATTTCACGATTATTGCAATAATGTGCGATAGAATTGTACGTACAACGAACCGTAATAATTCACTGCGAAATTATTCTCCTTTACGCTGATACAACCTTTTGATCAGCACATTGACAAAAATAGATATGGCTAAAAAGTTTCTGCACTCTATTAAACATTTGAATTCCCAACGAAACGAAATTAAAAACGTGACGAGGTATGATGCATCGCGTATGATTACTCCAGTATTGTTTATACCGATGATCTCCAGTGATAGAACATATTTCCTCATTCTGAAAATTGAACAAATAGAAATCGAATAATTAATCACGAATTCCTCTAATATAGAGAGGGAAGGGGTGTGATTCTCATCAATTATACGTTGAATTGAATCGAATTTTAATGGCGATGCATTCTCGAATCTATTGTTGTAAAACATCCTCGATTAAATGTACAAAGCATCCTTCGAAAAATTCTGTAAAATATGAGATACCTAATCTGTTCTACAACAGATCATAATTTCATTGCATTTAAAAAGTGCGTATCGATTCCGCCGCAGAAAATTGTAGCAGCCTATCCGCTTTAACCGCGAAAGATGAAGGAGTAACAGACATTTTTCGGTGGAAGGACTCGCATAACGCGGCCCTATAAATCCCGTGGATAACTCTTTCCTGAAAGTCCTGGCCTCAGCTTTATGACCACTCGAAATCACGCGAATCGATCGGCGAACGTATCCAGGAAAAAGCATCGATGGGGTCGTAACGGTGCCGCGTTTCCCTCTCGTTGCCACTCTCGGCCACTCGAACGAATCAAATTCAGTTATTCGTAGCAGGTCTCACGTAGTACCGGCCAGTCCGGGAATATTGCCGGGAAGACTGGGAATATTGCCGGGAAGACTTGCCCGGCTGCGGCGAAGAAGCGGCGCAGAAGTGCGCCGAGAAATTCGGCGGAACAAAAAAGGGAGAAAGAGAACGAGGCAAGAGAACGAGCAAGAGAAAAATGGCGGAGGGTGGGTGAACGGGATATTAAAGATCAGGGGTCAAAACACCGAAGTAGAAAGAGAACGGATTCTCTTCACTGAAGTATTCGATACTCGTGTAATTAAATTTCGCTAATTATTCGTCCACTCGCTCCTGTAAGTAGCTTACCAAACATATAATCACCGCGATTCGACCATTCAATTTCAAACAGCGATTATTTCAAACTACGGTGAAGTCTCGATCTAAGCCGCACTTGGCTCGATCTTGTCTCGATCTTGGAACAAGAAAATTTGCAATGAATTTTGCACTTGTTTGAAATTGTACGATGAAGTTCGACGATCCTATTGGAATTGTGTTTTATGATATTCGATGAACTTTGAATTTCATTCAGGATTGTTTGACGATCTTGAATGTTTCTTGCGACGTCGAATTAATGGCGGCGTCTGCTGCAGCCAAACGACTCCGAACAGATTGATTAGCGAAATTCGATTCGCGAGAGAAAATTGGTAAGATTGTGCGATGGCTAAGGTGGAAAAGCTCGCAGGATTAGGACATCGGCATTGTTTGGCGAGAGCTCTCAATCCTCGGTTCGGAGAGGTTCCTTTCGGAGTGCCGCGTGCTGATCGTCATGTTGAGTTATCTAATAGTAGGAATAAATTGGTACCGACGATCGGCAGGAACGACTAGATCGCGTATCCGTGAGTCGAATAAGATTGTCGTCCCCGAAGAGTAAAGCAATTTTGTGCGAGCGCGGCGCCGGCTTTCCCGGTATCCTATCAGCGGCGCAGTTTCGTTTAAGACATCTGCCATAGCTCTTGAAAGATGAATGACTCTTAGCCTCGAATTGTACGCCGGGACGATCCGTATCGGACGTCGATTTTTCCTTCAAATCGAGAGAAGATTTTTGTTTCGCAAAAGTCCGAACGCGGGACACTTGCCCTCGGGCACTCTCCTGTTGAAAAAAAAGGCGAGAGAGAGAGAGAGAGAGAGAGAGAGAGAGAGGGGCTTTTATAAAATTGAAAAATGAACAGCAGAGAAATACTTCAAGTACAGCTCTTCGTTAATGGAACGCGAAAATAAATTTTACCGAAGAGAAGCACGGTACACGAGACATTTTGCGAAATTCATTTCGAGAATATAGTCCGGCGGAGAAGCGTACTTCAACTACAATACCACCCCGCCTAATAATAGACGTTGAAGCGAATTTTAGTGAAGACCAACACGAAGCCAGAGAGGTTTGCACATGATAATTGCTACGCTGTTGAAACTGTAACTGATAGAGCGCGCGGGTAATTAAATTACCAGCGGTTTTTGCCATTAAATAATCGCTAACTAATCCCGCGAATTTGTTGGGCTTTATTTCCGGATGATAAGCATACGAGCACGTAGTATTATCCTTTCACGGTGGTAAGTACCTGGAAATAAAAGAACCGGATACACGGGAGTCTTTTACGAAAACGAATGAAAGGATGTAATTTCATTTGCAAGGCGCTTGCAACAATTTTAACTGGTATTTTTCAATTAAACGGGCACACGGTTTCCGAACGATTCATCGCTCCATTCTGCACTTTTCCATCTCCCGTGTTTTATTCCCCTTCTATTCATGCTAGTTTGCTCGTCTCCCCGAAGGTGGAACGTCCAGGTGAACAATTTCTTGTTGTTGAAATAACGTTTGTCATGGGAGTTTCGTCGGAGGAAGTCAAATAATAATTCCTCAAATTGTGCTATCCACACTATTACAAATCAACCCTCTTCTCAGAAATAAGGGTGCAAGAGACTGGTAACATTTCATTTATAATTCAAATGGTAAATAGTTTATATCTCTAATTAAGATCGCATCAAAGTAAACACCAGACGAGATTCAATTTATGCGCAACATTGTGAATTGATTTGATCTAAATTTTGGTCTCCACAGATTTAAAAACTATTTTAGAACCGTCGAGGTCCGTTCCGCACGTCAAACGGTACTACAACCATAACGCGAAAGTAGAGGGGAAACGAAGAAAGTGACAGCTCTTTTCCGTGAAACTGCAGGCAAAGTAAATTCATAATTCATCGCGCGAGATTTCGGTTACGTTCGGCGGAAGTAGTCGAACAGCGGTCGCATTAAAAAACAATCAACGTTGTACGATTTCGCCGGAGAGTGTGAACTAGCCTAGGTTCCAATCAGATAGGGGCTAGACCGATCGGAATCGGTCTTTATTTTGCGATCGAGGCCCAGCATGGCGCGCGCTGGCCGCACAAAACTGCTGTCCAAGCACGGGAACGCTTTATCATCGAGATTTCGGTCAATTTGCGGATTATCCACGATCGTGCATTTTAACAGCGATACTAGCCGGGTCGGTAGGCATGCACAGCCAGACACGCGTTTACACACACGTGGGCCCTTATGGGTGTGCATGCGCGAGTATACCGGGTGATCCACCGAAAATTAGCCACCTAAATATTTTTCTTCGGCTGCGACCACACAGACTCCGTGCGCAACCTGCTGAAAACGAGTTGCTTATTTAATTTTAATTTCTAGCAAGACAAATATGGGCAGATGGAATACAAATCAGTGGGGAGATTAAAAGATTCTGAGATTATTCAACATTATTACTGCTAGATTCTTTAAGAAAGGAAGACATTTCTATTTTTGGCTCTTGTTATGATTCTTTTAATCCTTTTAACTTTCGTGAAAAATGCGTAAAGTACTACTTAAAGAACACTGGGCTACAAGTCTCTCTGCAAAATAAAAGAGAAGCCAATTAAGCACCTTCAATAATTTTATTAACACTAGATTTACGGGACCCGTCAAAATGACGGATTCTAATATTTTTAATTCACGAATATTGAGATTACAAACATGGATCAATGAGGAATTATTTAACAAATTGATCTCTCTAGGTATATATTATTTAAAAAATGGCTACAGATTTTCATAGATATATTCGTGTTATTTCTACAAGGAAATGTAAAGTAGTCACTTTTAGTGCTCCGCGAACCTAGTGTTAAGTATTGTCAATCTTTTAATTTTTCAGTCACGGTTTCAAATTGGCTGTTTTCGTCACGAACGTAGATTCGTGGATTAGCGATTAGGATTGCGGGAGCAGTGAACCACCCGGTATAGGACGCAGGGGTAAAACGCGGGTACAACGACGCAGACACTTCCACACCTGGAGGTATACGCTCCCCCGTCGGTATTCTTGCCCCAACAAATTTCGTTGGAATTGGAATAAAAGTAATTAGAGGCATTCGTGTTGTCCTGTAATTAGCTTGTGTGCGCACTTTCCAGCACGCTACGCCCGGCGACTAATACGATTCTTGTGACATCGTCGTCCAATTTCATGCCGCAGTATCGCGGCCGGTTATTCCAAGAGACACGGAAGGCCGTTTATCTATCTGGGCAAATAAAAGGAGGTACGTGGTGGATTATAGGGGAGGGAAACCGGGCATGATCACGAGCGATTCTTTCCCAGAGACCCCCCCTCGATGTTACCCGGTGTCAGTTTCGACGTTCCGCCGATTAAAACGGACGCTGACGGCGCAATAAATGAAACCGCCCAAAAGTCGAAGCAGAAATACTTGTGATCGAACGAGGACCCGTCGATTAGGTCACCGACATCTACCCCTCTCCTTCTATGGGCACAGGTTCTGTCAGGGGTGGCTCTCGGTGAGCAACCCCATCCCCAATCTGCTTTTCTTTCGACTATATTCCATAATTCAATTATGATTTGAGCCTCTCGTTCCATTTTGAATTTCCAATATATCTAATCTTCATTTGAATGGAGTCAATTTTTTAATTTCCCTACCTCCGAGTACATCAAAGTTGACACCTTTCACTTCTCAATTTTTGTAATTTTATTCCCAGTCTGCAGGCAATTGGTATTACAATGGGTAACAGCTGAATAATATGTTTTATTTAGAATACCTCGTGTGTATTTATTAATTTTCATTTTCTTTATTACCCTTTTTCCATCAGGCTGTTCCTTTTCCAGCTTTTTGGGTTCCGTTATTTGAGTTTAATTAACGGGCTTGTTTTTACAAGGGAGGTCGGAACGTGTTGGTAAAATTCTGATTTTCTGCAAAATTTTAGTTAGTAGAATTTTTCGTTGAAGTTGAATCCGACTGCTTCAATTTTTTCCGCAATTATATGGAATTTTAAATTGCAATTTACTCGAATTAATTACCGTATTTATAGTTGAACGTTTTGGTTAATAATTGGTCGAAATACATTCTGAAACAAGATAGTACTGTGGAAAGTAAAACATCGATTTCGTTGAACTGAAATTTACATTAATAAGTTTCCACTGCGCGAACCGTCTATAGTTTCCACGCAGCTATTGTTTTCACTGTACACAGTTATCTTCTTTAACGAAACATATAGTTTACAGTATAGAATTTCAGTTTATAGTAGTTACTTTATCCAACACACTTCGACGTTTATTTTGCGCAACTATTAAATCAGAGAAGTTTACCTAGAAGTGCATCGTACTTCGCCATTCAGGGTTGAAATTATTAGTTCTTCTTGCTTCTCGTTCGCCTGTACTTGAATTATCGTTCTTGGTGTAATATGTAATGCGCTCGTCTTGCATTAAAACGTAATTGAGACAAAAGTAGTCTCACAAATGGAAATGTTCGCTTATATCCTGTACCCACGCGGAACAAAAGCATTGCTCCGCCACATTATCATCCCCCTGACCCAGTTATGATGTGTTCATTGCCAGAAAACCCCATTTGCTGTTCTCATCGTCGCAGATACGATTTTCATCCCTCCGCAGAAATTTTCTAACATTGTGCCCGTTCAACAACGAAAAAATCTTTTCATCGATACCCTTCCCTTCCACTTCCACTTCAGGCTGCTATGGCAGACCGGAACCATTATCCTGACCCGAGGACTCGTGTCCGAAACGATCATGCGGATTAATCATTTTTCCAAACATCTTCCAAGTTGTTTTATTCATTTTGTACGATCCTTTCATTCGTTTATATTTATTCTGAACAATTTTTCTTCTTTTTGCATAAAGGTCCACTAGTTATACTTTATGTTGATCCGTTGACCAGAGAAGACGAGTTATCTCGTTATTTATAAATTATGTTGTATCCACAGCAATTGCGAAAGATCTGTGAGGCGCTATTTCATTAGTTTCTTCTCAGGTCTCTGCGAGAGATTAAAAAATTGGGAAAATTAGAAAACCCTAAGACTAACCATAAAGTGGTTCGGCGCCAGATCGCCGAGTGAAAATTGAAACGCGTTCGGCGCGGCGTTTAAGCGGACGCGTGAAGAATGTCGAGGCAACAAAAGTGTTAATTATCTTCGGGGACGTGAGCATCGCGTCGCGCGAACGGGAATTGTTTCATTAGGAATGGGGAGGGTCGGATTCTTCTCGGTCTCGCGTCCCCCGTTGATTTAAAGAGGATCGACGATCGTTTTCAGCGTCCCGTTTCTATCTTTCCCTCGGAATCTAATATGCCGAACGTCACCGGAGCGGCAAGATCGTATTACGGGTTATGCGCGCGGCGCGTCGCGACGGGTTTTACGGCGGCCAAATTGAAACCGTCCGAACATAAATATTTCCGCGATACCTCTGTCCGACCGGTGTGTCATTTTGACGGAACCACCTGGCCTGGTTCCACCGTGTACCCTCGTAATTTCCGCGGAAGCTCTTTAATTTTCGCGAAGGCTTAACGTGTTTCGGGTAACAACGCGAAACGGTTCTCCCCGTCCCTCTTCCTCCTCCCTCTTCCTCATCCTCCGACGACGACGCTACGGTGATTCATGGTCCCCGCAGCCAGGCATTGTTTTCCCCGTCGTTTATAAATCACCATTAGTTTATAAAACAGAAACCGCCGCTAATAAACTCACACCGTCGTGCATCAACTACGAGGACGACGACGACGACGACGACGCGATCTCCAAGGCGTTTTGCATTTCGATCCGAAGCTCGACTGTGTTCCGCGCAGGGCGCGAGTCGTTTCGCGCCGATCGTGCGCTAAAATATTTCGCGCTTGAAATTCCATCCGCCAATCGACGATTTACGAAAAAGTTCCACACGGATTTCACGAACGTGCCGTGCAATGAAGCGATACGTGAATCGCGAGCTCCGTAACCTTGAACTCTGAAGAGTTTTGTCTTGAACTTGAGGAGTCCGAGGACGCTTCTAGCGAGGTTCTACCGCGCTGCTCAAGCAAATCGATTCTTTCGCTCTTCTTCCGAGCGGAGATCTCGTCAAGAAAATAATATTAAATTTTTCGTCTCTCTCTCTCTCTCTCTCTCTCGCCGATTGCACCGATAAAGGGAGATCGATCAGAGTGGCCTAAATCGCGAGAATCGGCGACGGCGTCGTCGTTAATAACGGCGAAACGATACCCGGCTCGCTTCTAATTCGGTCGTCTTCGATTCGGAGAGGCATGAAAGGGAGCCGAACGTACGAGAGGACGTTTGACGTTAATTGCACAGCTCCGATGGACGAAGAAGAGGCTCCTCCTTTTTTGATATCATCGACAAAGAGGGGTTAATCCGTTCCGCGCTATCGGCCGAGTCGGTCGCGCGACGAATAACAATGGAGCCTAGACAACAATGGACGAAGAAAGAGGACATGGATAGATGAGAGCCGAGCAAAGCGACGAAACCGGCCGTCGAGAAAGGGAAGGGATGGGGCGGGGGGCGGGAGGGGGCTGGGAGCGAGGGGGAAGAACCGGTGTGCGCACCGTGGAAAAGAGGAAAAAGGGTTAACGGCTGGACCGAGGAAAAGGGCCGGAATCCAACGAAGAAAAATCGTCGTTGGGTCATTCGTGTAATCCGTGGAACAAGCCGTTGTTACGCCGCCAGGATTCAACCGGCGGAATGGATTCTGAAGGTTGGACGCCCTGCGGGGCCAACCTGCCCTTGGCAGAACGGATATTAACCTGGAGCAGCCTGGCGATTCGGAAAAATCGAATTTTTATTTATCTCGCTCGGAGCTGCCAGGTGAAACGTTCCGTCGACGGAGAATTTATAGCAACGCATCGGGGTGGTTGGATTACATCGTAGTAAACAGTGACAAGTTAATTTGTTTTCATCCGACTGCTAGACATACGTCTTTATAAACTGACTCTTCCATGTGAAACGTCCACCGTTTCTATAGCATTAGTTCGTCCCACAAGTTCGTGGATATTTTTATATTATTCACCATTGAAAAGTATTTTAATGAAAAACCGCAGAAATTTTCTAGTGACGGTATGATGTCTCTGCCAAAAAGATCAGAAGAGCTTGTGGAGGGTGATTATATATTTTATTTTTAGAATTCAAATGGTACAAAGTTATGGCACGTACAAATAATGATACAAAGTAAACGGCACCAAGTTATGAGACGATCTAATATAATTAAAGGCTTTAAGGATAGAATAGAATTTTGCAATGAAAGGGCGTTTACATATTTTATTTTTAGAATTTAAATGGTACAAAGTACGGCACGTACAAATAATGGTACAAAGTAAACGGCACGAAGTTATGAGACGATCTCATATGATTAAAGGCTTTAAGGGTAGAATTCAATGAAAAATTGACCGTCAAACAATTCCTTTGAAAATCGGGAATAGACTGTGGAAGAATAAAGACATGAATAACCCACGTGGGAAGAGCGAGGGTATTCCGAAGGTTGGCTGCTCCGGATGGCCAGCGTGCCCTTGGCAGCGTTGCGGAAGGGCAGGATGGATATTAAGACAGGAGTGACATAGCAGAGGGCATGCCAGAAGTCCGTGGATAACAGTCCTGCGGGGTTCTTCCCTGGGAAATTAGAGAGGCGGCGCGAAGGCAGACAGAGGGACAGACACCGATGGGGAGGGGGTTGGTCTGCGGGGGGTGGAACAGCGTTGAACATCGGGAGAGGATTAAATGGCAAAATATCACTCAGAGAAGTGTACTGAGCACACAGCTTCGAAGCTCCAGCATTTGAGAGAGAACGATGGCTGGTACGTGACCAAAATATTCGCCTATGCTTCCCGCAATGGGTGAGAAAGGGAGGGAGAGAGAGGGGGGGGAGAAACAGAGGAGGAGAGTGGACAGCCGAGAGGGGCGCGAGAGGACGAGAGGAGACCTCCACTTTTCGCCAACCCCGAAATATACAGGGAAAATACCCTCGGCTCGCCTAAATAGGGGGACCTTGACCAACGATGTGCAGTCACATGTACCTACGAACGTGAATTACTCTTTGAGACACTTATATCGGAATCGACGGTAGATCGTGCGAGAAAATCCGACGGCGCGACACCTGGGCAAAAGTTATGCGCCGGTTCATTGGGCACCGGCCACTAAATCACGTACTAAATCGCATAGAAAGCGGCCGACGGACCCGCACACCGATTAATGAACTTCGGAATTAAACGCGCCACCGATTACAGGGTCACACAGTGTCGAACTATTTATCCGAACGCCCGGCTTCCCTTAATTTTTGCCTAATATTCTGACAAAATGCGACAGTCTTTCGATTCCCAGGCTCTGCTAAAACACGCACAAAATTCCTTTTTTCCTGAGGATTTATAGTTACCCCATAGGCTATTACCATGTTCGCTATCACAGACACACACTCACAAGTCTATTTAAGAACAGTCTAATTGATGTTATTCACAGCGTTGCTTCGAGTCCGTAGTAGATTAGATAGTTTTTTCATAAAGAAGTCCTGAAAACAACCCCCTATAAAATATTCAACCAATTTCAATCGTCAGACCGTCGAAAGGTGTATAAACACACCCTTAACTACGAAAACTCAATGGAAAAGAAGCTGTTTCAATTCTAAAAATTACTTCCCATAAAATGTTGAATTATTTTCCAATAAACGGTCCGTCCGAAGCTCGCAAACACACCCTAAACCCTTTTAAAAAACGCCGTTTCCGTGCCGAGACTGCGAGAAGTCAATGCTACGTCGCCCGGAATCAAAAATCATTAAAAAAGAAGGTTATCGGGACAGTCCGGCTGTCGATACAGAGGGTGAAAGAAGAATGTAGCACGAACTCGAGTTTTTGAGTACAAACCGACGAACAGAATTGTCAGCGCAGAGAGAAAAGGTTCTCGCAACGGGATTGCAGGGGTGGGGGTGGAGTTGAGTGACTGATGATGGAGTCATTCGGAAGGTAGCCTGGCTGCTGTTCGCACCGCCAAGTTACGAGGGCCTGGTTACACAGGGAGGGAAGAGAGAAGAGGGGTGTGCACGGCGTTGCTCCGATTTCGGGGGAGGCTGGTACACGGAATTATTTATTAATCTACGTGAAGCATCTTCTCGGCGAGTTGGCACGGTTCGTTAAATATTTTCGCGCTTTTACCCCCCCCCCCCCCTTTTCGCGGGATTCGCGCGCTTCCGGGTGCCGCGACAATTAAGGCGATTCGCCAAAAGCACTCGAAACGCGACACTTGTTAACATCTGGCGGTATACTCGGCAGCCCGAGCGTTTCTTATCGGGCGATCGTACGTCTCCCGGCGAACAGTTCACAAACTTCCATTTACGGCGCTATGTTTCTCATTTTCTGACGTTTCCACGATTTTTTTCGGGGAAGCAACAATTCTCGTGCACTGATTCTTTCGCGCACATATTCTTCATCACCTGGAGTATATAATCAATTTTTTCGGTGCCGAAATAGTTAAAATTCTGCGAGCTGCATTGCTTTGAATAGTACTCCGGTATTGACGGAGAGAGAGGGTAACTTTCTCCCCTCGTCTGGCGACACTGGGTGACAGTTGGCAGCGCTGAGATTCGAGGTTAGGATTGGCCCCGCGTGACCAAGAGAGTTCTGAGTTTCGAGCGTTCCAATTACTTGTCATTTACCTTCCGTAATTAAACCAGTATCGAAAGAACAGCGCTTTCAACAATTATTAAACTCGTCTACATTTACGCGACGAGGAAAAATGTTTCCGTCAAAGTTCTGGACCAGAATGGCCCCCTGAACTTCCGGTTGGCCATTTTTTCCCCCGGCAATCGTCAATTGCCCCTGTTTCTTCCGGCTACGTTTCCGTTCCGCGGGTCTTCAGCGGAGAAATCTCATTTCCCGGACGGTGTAACCGACCCCCATTTTCACCTTTAACGAGCGCCGCGAAAAATAACGTAACCCGCTAAATTAACAATTAAGACCTAAACGGGTGGTAATTAAGCGACGGCCGGCGGGGGTACCGGCTAAGCCGAGAAAACGAATCTGTAAGATGCAGTGGACCATAAGACATCCGACGAAGGTAAAGAAGGGATCAACCGAAGGGTGGCGTGGGAGGTTGGCATCGGAGGAATAAAAAACAAAGAATAACTGGGAAGGACGAGGCAGACGCAGGACGAAACGAAAAAAAAAGAGCCGGATGTTTCTGACGGTAGTCGGATAATGTGAAAAGATCCCGTTTAATCCATGTGAGTACAGTGCTTTCTACTCGATGCCTCGTGCCGGACGTTCCACGGAAATGATTGAACGGTAATAGAAAACGAAAACTATTGCAAACGCGATTTTTTCACCCTTGACCGTAGTTTCGAACAATTTCACACATTTTTCATCCGTCTTGCCGAAACAGTAAGGTGAGCGAAACAATTTAGAAAAAGGGCAAAAAGAATTTAGTATTTTAGGGAATCTTAGATGTTGTAATAAAAATTATCTGCGGTATAATAAATTCGGACGCGAACGAATCTTTATTCGCTAAAATAACAAGTGCGTCATACAGCTCTTGGACGAGACAAGTAATTCTATTTTGCAGAAAGAATTTATTCTTTTGCCACTTTGTAATTTCATCACCACAGACCTCAAGCAAGAAAAAAGAGGCAAAGGTTAAGGGTGAATGATTGTCGAGGCATTTTTCTACTCCTTCCGACGAGAAACGTCGCGCTGGATGGAGGAGCGCCGAATGAAAATAGCTTGTTGCAATAACTGCGGCGGATGCTAATTATTTTGTATGAATGAAAATGAAGCTGTCAAAGCTAAATGGAACTGGAAGTCGGCGTTTCACCTCGGTAAATCTTATTCGAAACACTGAGAAATTGCATTCCTTCGGGACGGGAGCTGGTAGAAGCACAGTCGGATTCGAAAAAATTCGATTTCGTTTCTTTTTTAAATTCCGTTAGCTTCGTGGTAAATCGAACGAACCGAGAAGACGAGAAGGAGTGCGAAAAATTGTTAAAATTTTCCGATAACCGGATCCGTCTTAGTGGATCCAAACAATCCGGCTCGGTCCGCTCGAATTAATAATTGTAATAGCAATTAGGTGGAGCGTGATCGGCGGGGGTCTCCGTCGGACCACGAAATTTATGTAAATGAATAGTCGCGGGTTAGCCCAATAACCGAACCGGATCGCGCAGTTCCTATTTCACTGGCGTCAATCAATAGGCAAACGTAACATTCCACTTGGCATGCTGAAACGTTCGGTTGCTTACGCTAGATAGAACTTCTTGGCATGATATTGATTTCTTGGCCCCGACATATCGTTGCTTTTTCGAACTCGGCCGGATACGCCGATTTTGAATGGAGCCCGGCGCAAGAACCGGGGGTAGGGGGTGGGAGGCAGCAAGAGCCCGAGGGCCCCACAGTTAGGGGCTTAATTTCACATCTCATAAAACCGGTGAACGGTGGCCGGAGCCCCGAATACGATCCGCCATTACATCGGGGTGAAACACCGTCGCTGAAAAACGAGCATCGGCTTCTCGTTACTGTTGCGCACGGATAGCTCCTGATGTATCCTCGGAGAGCCCGTCACACCCACATGCCAAGGAGAAAGCTTATAAGCGAGCAATGTTTGATTGGACGGCCGTGTTACGGACCCGACCGGAAACTCTTTCTCCGTTGATATATTCGACATATGCGCCTCCATTACAAATGTATTTCCTTTACCGTGCGCCCGTGGATGCATCATGAAATTCCGATACGCTAGAGCACGGTTAAATCTCTATCCGCGGCCTCCAGTTAAATCCTCGCGAGTAGGACATCTGTGTTCTTTTTTTCCAAGGCCACGCTCCAGCGTAACCCGATAACGCGAGGGAATCGGTGTAACGACCGGAAGCAAGATAAACGTCGAGCACTTCAAAGGGAGAGAAGAAGAAAACTTAATTGGGGACTGAAGAGAATTTAATTTTCACTAATTCTCGCCTTACCTTTGTGATTTTAGCACCAGTGGATAGACGAGATTCTTCCGATTAAAATGAGTCCAAACACGACGCGAATCGGACTATTTTTCTCGATTTAGGTACTGTTTGCCCGCCACATGATGGTTGGGCATAGTGCTTACGTTCTCGCTGCGTTCTGACTCCCCCACCATCGCGCGCACTGCTGCTATTGGTCGAGCGTCATGAAACGATGACTTCACAGGGACTGCTTTAAGTTTGTTCGGTGCGCGGTTAGGGGAGCGAGACCGCATTCTTCGCCTAGCCATCATCTGGCGGACTAACAGTACATAGTTAATACGCGGATGATAAAATTAGTCCGAGTCAGGTCGTGTTTGGACTCATTTTAATCGGGAGAATCTCAGGCGTGCATTGGTGGTCACAATTATGACTAATCTTGAAAAATGATCGTAGCATGTCACAGATTTTCAGAGTCTTAGAATTACTAAAGGAAGACGGAACTTCTCGCGTGGTTTCTAAATGTTTCTTTCAATCGACAAAACCTTTGTTTTCGCATAAAAATTCGCGGTCCAATTACGAGAATGGTAAGAATTTCTTAAGTAAAATGTAACAACCCGCAAAAGCTCTTGGAAAGAGCGTCCGTCTTCTCTCCGCGAAGAAATTTCATAGAATGACCCATTTTCATTAGCGCCGGGGTAAGAACGGGTCTTAATGAAAAAATTATTGTGGACTATTCCTCTTTATTTTGCATGAAAAGGGTTCGCCCTTCGCGGGAGTCGCTTCAGTATATCTCGCGGCCGCGTTATGCGAAACAATTTTACGGTAAAAAGGGGACCGCGGTGTGCCCGAGGGAGTAATACGGAGCCTGACCCCACAAATATCTGGGGGTACGCGTATAAAATTTTCGTGCGGCGGAATTGGATTGTTATTTTAAAATGTACAGCCACGAGCGCGATTAAATCGAGAGACTGCTCGGGAAACGCGGGGCGCAGTAATTTAACAGTGGATATTTAAACTTCAATAATTCATAGTTTGCATCCCCATACATTTCGTTATGGTCGGAGCGAGAGGAAGGGCACTGGCCGGCATCGCGACGAAAGACAAAATCAGTTCGGCATGGTTGCGCACCGGGAATAAAATATTTATTAAATATTACACGGTTCGGTTGTGGTTATGGTTGAGCGTGCCGACGGATCCGTGTTTCATGCATACATTCTGTCACTAATTTTTTCGACACAGTATCATTGTACACTTTACGTTCTTCAATTAAACAAAACGATCCGCGCGACCGCGTTTAATATCGATACAGTGCAAAGCAATTGTTACTTGATCAGAAAAGGAAAGTTTCTGTGGCGCAACGGATCCCCTACTTTCTGAACAAAATGGCGGCGCAGTGGTTCTCAAACACGTGCTCGATCGCAGCAAAATGGCGTGACAAGAGCTGCATATTTTATACAATTCTATTTACGCCTTAATAAATGAATTACAAATTTGTATGCAATCTCCTGTAATTTATCGCGAACGAAGGACAAAACGAGGGAAACCAGAATGCGAATAAATTTCGCCGACTAAAATGAAAAAAGAAATTTAAAAGGAAAAGATAATCACCGTTTAAGTTAACAAATTTTCTGCAGGCAAAGTATATTCGTGGATTTCAAGCAACAATGGGATTGAGAGCAATGAAAAAATGGAGGGATTAGTTTCAAGTGAAGCTCCTCTCACAGTGTGATCAATAATTTACAAAGTTTCGCGCCCACGACGTGGGCGCACGGTTTGAAAACCGTGGCATTAATTCGTGATCCAGTTTCCAGTAAGATTGTAAATCGGTGTAGCATTCTATAAATTCGATATGTGCCCACGTAAGACAATAAATCTCGGTACAATGGGACAGGGGAAGAGAACGGTCAGGTAGGAGAAGCGATAGGTAGACAGATCGCTGACTACGAGGTTACCGTAGTATTGCTTCTGCAATCAAAGCTGGATGGTTTACGAGTGACCCGCACGGCTCACGGACCTCTTTCCGTTTTAATTAAGATAAAGGTAATAATTCGAGCGGCCGGAGTATCAAACCGGGCTGACAAAAGTGAGAGACCGGGTCGCCGCCGGTGCCGGTGCCGGTGCCGGTATCAGGTTTCCGCGCGCAATCATGAGATTACTGTTCATTTGAATTAAGATCTTTACACGCGGCTTCGACCATAACCGTTCCTTTATTAATTCTTTATTTTTCGCCGGCCTACCGTGCCGCCTATCTGGCTCTCGTATTTACACCGGCCCGGGATCGACGAAAAAATCTACCAGCCATAAAAGTCGCAGATTTTAATCTAAATTCGAACCCGCACGAAACCCGGTTATACCATACGCGCGTACTATAATCTACGGCACGGCCGTACAAGCATGTGCACACTTGTCTCGGCCCGAGGAATCGTTTTCTCTTTATTAACTGCTCGCCGTAACCAACCACGGACGGAATTTTCGCGTCGAACCGGACACGTGACTCTCTCGTCCCTCCCGTTTCTAATACTAACTTTCGATCGCCATACTTAACCCGACGGAATAAAAATTCTTACGACCCCGCGCGGTAACATGTTTACGAATAACGAGACGATCTCGATTCGTTCCACGGCTCACGCGCCGCGGCCTCGCGTTACTCCGGTAATTCCCTAACTTTGATCACGTCGATTTCGTCGCCGCTTTGCAGAATCAAACCCCTATCCGAGCCCGAACTTTCACGCGACTGCTTTCCTGGACATTAAAAGAAAACGTACGAACCTGTTAACGTCGAGTCTCGCCGGAGGATTAACCCTCGTTGGAATGATTAACATTACCTTTTATCCCGCTCGTTCGCGATACAAACGACAATAAGCAACAGCATGATCCGCGCAATGATCACCTGGTCGAAGAATTCGCTAAATCCGAGCGTAGGTTCAACATCGCTTTTATGCGAAACAGGATTAATTCTCCGCGAGCCGTTGAGGCGCGTAGGGAACTTTTACGTTCGAAGCGTACTCGACTTTGAACGACCAACGTTCTCGCGAGAACGAATTAACAATCTCGCAGAATTATAACGGAGACTCTGAAGGCTTCACCGTAGGATTATTTCGATATTAAGAAAATCATGATTGTAACCGTTAACGAAAGGGGTACAAACCGGCGGTAATTGTGCAGGTTCGAAGCGACGACTGCGTCGCGGGAATCGGCGGTCTGCGAGAACTTTGAATTGAAAAAAATAAGTAGGTTGCCAATGGGATATTGAAAAAGTTTCCGGATATCTCGTTTCCCGATTTTTACCAATAACGCCTCTTGTTCGGTATAAATCACCCTCGCGATCTTTCTCTTCTTTTTTTTTTTCAACCACGACAATTGTTTTCCTGCCTTCGTTCGACTTCTTTTCTCTCGCGCATTAATGCTATCGGAGAGGCGGGGAGAATTTGAAATCTGTGCTCGCCGCGTCTTTGCATTATTGTCAGGCTGCGTTCCCGACGTCTTTTACCAGGCATTGTGCGAGCGAAACCGAATGTACGAATATTATCCTTTTTGTTCGTCGCTTGGAAACGAGAAACGTGTAAGCCGAGCCTTCAAGGAACCCCACTTGCGGGCTGATTAAAGTTTATTCCAATTATTGGGTCAATTTGCACGAGCGCCACGGTGACTTTTGCCGAAGAGAGTTTACTTCGTGTTCGAGTCGAGCGCGAGTATATATTCATAATAGATTGTGATCGTTCCTGTAATAAAGGAAGTCAGTTCTTAAACGATTTTAATCCAATAAATTTAGATGGTAGGAATTCATTGAAAAAGCATCGGTTGTAAATGTCCGTCGATTTCCTGGTATCGGAATATTTTGTACAAATGTCGTTTTAGACAATGGTTGCACTCTCGGCGGTTCTTTTTAACACAGTCATCGAGGCTTCCATTAACAGGCTTCCGGTGGAGCTCAATGACCCCGTCGAGACGAAATAAATACAAGGAACGAGGAACAATGGCGCAGAGCCGAAACGCAGCGGCGAACGAAGGACTATGACATCCTTAAATTAACGCGAGTCATCTCCCGAGCATCTCCGGGTCTAGTCGCGACTATAGCCGAGTCTGACTGGCGCGCATTAAACGCGAAAAGATTGATGGCGCGTCCCCGATACATGCACGTCGTCGCAAAACGCCGATGCAAAATCTTTCGTGACTCGCTAATGTTTTGTAACGGTTCTTGTTCTGGCACAAATGTTGATAGATCGTCTCGTTGACCAATGATAAGATCGAGCGCGTGTGTCGGCCGCCGCCGGAAGAACGATCGGAGCGCGATCACCGGCCTCGAAAAATATCTGAAAAGAGCAGAGGAGAGAGAGAGAGGGAGAGAGAAAAAACAAACAAATGAAAAGTTCCGCGACGTTTCTCTCCCGATTTGAAATTTGCATTCTGTACAACGAGGGCGGAACTCGGTCAGTTTTTCGGAGATTTTTCGAGAACTTTGATAACGACCCCCTCTCCTGGCCGCGTTCACGAAACGATGGAATATAACTTCCTCGGAGTGATACGCCCGGGGAAGACTCATCGACGCCATTTTTATGTCCCATCCCGCTCAGCACTTCGAACAATGAAGCTCCAAGTATTTTTGAAGTTTATGTAGTTGTATGTAGGAAGGATAAAACTCGAAGTTAAACATAAAATCCGGCTGGCTCCTCCTTTCGAGGATAAAATATCCAAAAAGTTTTAATACGTCTTCTATTCGCGTGGAAAGCCATTATATTCAAAGTACACGGTGCACAGAAAGATAGAGAGAGGAGGAGGAGTTTGTTATGGCGAATTATTATGGGGAAAAAACGCTCGAACTCCAGCGGGGTAGTTATCTGAACCAGTAAAGCGAAATTTTGTAATCTAATGACGCCAAATGTGTAAATTATTTGGTTCCCTTGAACCGAGGAGGAATCTAAAATTCTGTACTGCAAAGATAAATAGTTTCCACGTACTACAAAATTCTTTTCTCTTTGTGGATGGGTACTAAAGGAAACGTGCAGTTGTGCAATACTAATTTAAGTTGATATTCACTGTCTTTTCAGAGACTCCCGTACACTAGTTTTGCAATCTGTACAATATCTAAGAGAATTCATTGTGCTACTACTTCATTGCACAAGTTCTAATAATTTTCATACTTATACAGGTGACTCCAAAATTAGAGCACTTGGGTCACTTAGTTCTAATTTACAGACATACTTGAAAGTGTCCTAGAAAATTTTTATACAATTTTAGGAGGGTCCCGGTAGGATATTTCGGCGCATTCCACTTAAGAGTTAAACCCCGTCCAAACCAGTGCTAAATTCTCCACTGCTCAAAATCGGTGTGAACGCACAAGTAGCTCTGGTTCTAACATCGTTTCCCTCAGTTTTGTTTACTTAAGCAACAATACAATGCATCACTCGCATGAGCTGTGACCGAAAAGAATCCGGACTCTGTCAGTCTCCCTGCAAAGTGCAAGTACGCTTGCGCGTCAGTCTGTTCCAGAAAAACCAACGGGGCGGACGTGAAATTGTTTGTCAAATTGCAACGATCTGCTCCGGAGACGTTCAAATTGCTTCGGTACGCAACTATTCCTTGCAACTTCTTGTCTTCAATTGTGAAATCGGAGTTCAAAGGGCAAAGCTTTGTCACTGTAGAAGAAGCTCGCGTTGGATCGCGACGGACACTTCGGGCGAAGAAATTGACTCGAATACTGTTCGAAAATGATTTCGAACAACCAAGAGACTGGGGAACAGTTGGAATTGCTGTACAAGGTGTTCCAAAAATATACTTCCGGGGTGATTCGAAGAACGGGGAAAATTTTAACAGTTGAAATCACATTAGAAAATTTTGGGATTTTTCGTATGAACGCAGAATAGGCTGCTACGAAGAAACGGGAATCTAAATTTGATTTGTCTGATTATCGGAACCTTATCGGATTTATTCCTTTTCCATTTTTTGGCTGTCGAACCGGCAGGATGCTTCTAGTAGCGCGAAATAAATGTCCCCGCAGCGTACGATGAAAATTGGCAGACCGATAGGCGAGGTCGAGCGACCAGCAAAGTCATCGAATTTGATCTGATACTGTCGCAAAGGGGACTGACAAAGCGTATATATATATACATCGATGCACCGCTGCGGAAGCAGGTTGATAAATAGTTTCGTTGATCGACAACGAGGCGAGGCTCGTTAGACGTACGTGAGACGAATGAACGGTGCCGCATCACGAGAGACAGTGGCAAAGAGGAGAGATAAAGAAAAAGAAGAAAGTGGCGAGGTTGGCGGAAAAACGGGTGGTCTGGGTACCGTCCTATTATTCACGCGCGAGATAGGTGAAACGACGGGCGAAGGTGCGCGAGAACGCGGGGCGAAAAGGGGGCGGGCGGGGAGGGGCGAGAGTGGGTGGGTTTGATCTAGCTCGAATCTCGAAGAGGGTGAGGCTAGACTTAGGTAGGTGGGTTAGGGGTTCGTGGTGAATTCTTATAAATCAAAACAGACACGCTATCCCGTCTCATAGAGTGTTTCCACCCTTTCCTGCGGCCGGCACCTCTACACCCTCCTCTCGCTTCTTCGCCTCCTAGCGCCGCCCGGTTCGGCCGAACAAAGGTGAGATGATGCTCCCGAAGGAGAAAAACGCCCCCGCGTAAAACGGTCGAACGGGAGATAACGTTATTGCGTTCCCAATGAATCGTCGATTAACCGGTTCGACGTCGACGATGTCGTTAACGAACGGTTAAGATTCGCTCAGCTCGCCCGGGGAAGCAAGCTTCGCGCCGATATTGAATTACAGCACCTGCATCGGGGAAACTAATCGCCGGACGAACGTGTTCGCATAAGAGAATTTTCATCTGGAACTCTAATCGTACGGCACAGTCCGTTTACAAGTGTACACTTTGATTTGTGACGAATGAGATTCATTTCATGATAGAAAAAGTACCTTTCGCGTCGTCGCAACTGAGGGAAACATTTATGCAAGAAATAAAGTAAGTTCATGTAGGAAATGAAATGGACACATTGTAAAATTTAATTGGCGTCGTACACGATTTTTTAATTGTTCAATCCAGTGGTATTGAGGCCAGCTGAACTGGAGACCAGTGTACCGAGGAAAGGATTTAGAAAAATTAACGTATTCCACACGACGCTACGTAAGTTTACATAAACGTATCCGACTTTAGAGTGACAAGTTTGAGCGCGTTCGGTATTATAATGATTTCCTATTACAAAGACAGGCCGGTATTTTTTGCCAGAGAGGAAACTACTTCACCGCGGCGCGGCTCTGTTGCAGGGAAGTTATAAAAGAGGGTAATGCAGCCATAACTGTAATCCGCGAGCGTATGTGAACACTGAATTTTTAATCTTATAGGTATTGCTTTAGTGGTTGCGTATAAACCACGAGCATGGAACGAAAATAGAATGAAAATGTACAGGTGTATGTATGTGCAAAGGCTAACCATCGTGTTTCCTTCGAAAATGAACGGAGTAGTCATAATGTAGTACCCATCGTCGGGGTACCGTCTTTTTCTATTATTTTCGAACGTTCTCTAAATATTGATACTAGACAGGAAACGAAAACGTTTAAAGTGGAATTTAGCGATCTCTTCCAGCCTTCATTCTTGTTTCTCAATCTCTTAGCCGGGCGACCGGGGCGATTCTTTTCGACGCTGTTATTACAACGGACGTGCTCGCTATCTGCTACAAGAACCACCGGGTTCTCGTCGTCCTCGAGAGACGGTTTCCCGAAGCGACGAACGCTCGCGCGGAAGCGGAATTGAAATTTGTCTCTGTTATGATATTATCAACGATTTTCCCCGGTCCTCTTGAATTCTTCTCAATCTTATTCGCTGACATTTTAATCGGTCCTGAAATATTTCCGTTAAATTTCTGATCGTGAACGGCGGTCATCGCGCGCAGCAGGCCGCCACGCCGGTACGAAACGAGAGAAAGAAGAAAAAGAAGAAGAAGCGAAAGAAAATAGAAAACTTACGAGGATTTTGGACGTGCACAGGAGACAGAGGATTGGTTCGCGTGACGACGACTGGCGGAGGCATCCTGGCGTGCAAGGCGGCCAGGCACGAGTTCGCCACGTCGTAGATGAGACAGGCGCTGTAGTATCGGCCTGCATTGCCCATTTTCAATTTATTCTTGCCCGGCACCGCCGCCATTTTCTTGTCCATCGTCTTCGTACGAGCGTGGAAGCAGAACCGCGGCCGGCTCTCGCGTTTCCTCCGCCCGAAAACGATTGTTACTCTCTACTCCCGGGCGAGACGATGATCGACGCCGATTATCCGACCTGACCTCCCGGGGCCAGATTAGAACGGCTCGCCGGCCATCGCGATATCCCAACTTTAGGTGTATATTCAGCAATAGAACCGGGCCGGGGCTCGTTCCTTTCTCACCGTGGCCAAACACTGCCGGAACGTGCACAACACTGTTTATCTTCTGGCAGAAACGCGTGGGACGTACTTCCCGCGTTGCGTCGCTCGAACCGGGCCGACAGTTGGGCACGACAGGAGGGAACGTAGGACAGAACGGTTTGTTTGCGGTCGAACGATTATTGAAATCGGCGCCGGACCGGTGATATTCGAAAATCGAATTAATATTCCCGCGAACGGGGATAGGAACGAACGTTGTCGGCCGGGGGTCCTCGTCGATCTGTTTCGCGTGCTTCTTCGCGCACGCTTCCGATATTAGCATTCGCTTTTTTTTTTCGGTCGGTAACTAGAATTTTTATACGGCGATCGATCAGCCCCTGATGCATCGATGCTCGGAACTTTTGGAATTTTTAAACCTCGGCCTCGAGTATTATCTCGACACGGAGGTGCACAGTGATTTTTCGGAATTTTCCGAGTGTTGCGAATTTGTTATTTGAACGTACAGAGTCAAATAGAATATTTAATTAATCGATTTCTGAAGATTGAATCAGATTACGTGTGTGCCAGAAGTACCCTCGACAGTGTGTTTAAGAAAATCGTGGAATAAAATTTGATTTTCGACAGAGAAAATCGTCGCGTTTAATCGAATATTGTAGCTCGCGACTGTGGAATGGTACAAACGGCAACCGTGCTAAATTTAGAGTTATTAATGTTAAACACGAACACGAAAGCACATAAAACGATTACGAAAAGAATACGAAGAACTGTCGTCACACTGCTAGAATATTTATTTCCATTGAACTGACAGCACTACGCGTTGCACGACTATGAAAGCATACACTTCAGATAAAAAACAAATATTTTAACAATAATAACAGTACCGCAGGAACCAACGTTAAACGTGTCCGTTTTGTTGTTAGATCAATACGTTGTTTGACGTTAAGCAATATTAATTAACTTCCTGATTGAACCCCACTAAATGGGAAATATTGAACTGAATTATCAAAAGAAGTGTCTTGCAATTAATGTGGAATTTTGTGTTTCGCATAAAAATCCATAATTCCACAAAGAGGGTTCCACCGAGCAACAAACAGTTCGTTCGATGCTCAAATGCACCGGTGCCGGGCCCGTCTCGTTGCATACAAGAAAAATCGGATTAGCCTAAGCGGCGCACCGGTCCGTGATGGACAGAAGAAAAATCCGTCGTCGTTCAAGTGTTCAGAATTGGGTTGCATCAAAGGCGCCGGGATAACTACGAAGGTGCATCGGTGTCACTTACTTCCCCGTCCGTTCCTATCCCTTCTTTCATCCCATATTTCTCGCATGGACTCCAGAAGCAATTAAGGGAACCTCATTTGAAGACACAGGGCGGTAGTTTAACTCGCGTCACTGTACCGTGTCAACTCGCTAGACTCCGATAACGAGCTAGTATTCCACGTCTGGTTACCACCGAGCTGTTACATGCGATATACCCACTATTTTCTTGCACTTGCACCTTGCACTTGCACTTGCACGCTGGCACTAAACCCCGGGCCTGGCACGTCACATCACTAACAACACCTTTTCACCCATTTTTCTCACACACGTATCAGCGTGTCCGTTCCGCTATACCAATTCGTCGCTTTCCGATTCGAGGATGCAATTTTCAGATGCAATTTGCATCTCTTCGATTACACGCTACCTCCAATCTCTCACATTGATTATATTGATATTTAAAAATTCGTCTTTAATTCAGGGTGATCTAAAATTAAAGATAGTCACGGATAAAAATAGCACGTAATTAATTTTATTCTAATTAATATAAGGGAACCGAAATATTGGTCGCACAAAGTCTTTCCACGTTAACGCGGTAAAAATACTGCGGATTTTTATGGGAAATAGAAATCGTATTAATTTTACATTTAGTTCACACTTCGTGTCGATCCAGTGGCAAATATTTGCGTACCGTGAAGATTGGAGAAAAACTTTTCGGTGACTGGAGTGTTCTAAAATTCCACAAAAATAGCACGTAATTAATTTTGTTCTAATTAATCCAAGGGCCCCGAAATATTGGTTGCACAAAGTCTTGTCAGACTAACGCGATAAAAATACTACGGATTTTTATGGGAAATAGAAATCGTATTAATTTGACATTTAGTTCACACTTCGTGTCGATCGAGTGACAAATATTTGCGTACCGTGAAGTTTGCGGCAAGACTTTTCGGTGAGTGGAACGTGTCTGAACTGGAGGTAGCGCGAGGGTTAATTGGGTCTGTTATGGTTCGCCGGAATACGCGCAATGTTGAGGTTTCTTAATGACGAGTCCGCTAGCAGCAACTGCGATAGCGTTTCTCGAACTCGGACCAACGATATATGACGGCGAGCGATTTGATCGGTGGGCTGGGTAGCCGAACGGAAACGGTGCGGTTCTGCGGACCGGAAACCTGGACCGGAAGCGTCACGAGTCAACGGGCGCCTCTCTGATTGCATGTCGCAAACACGGATAGATAAAAACGATCGCTCACACGGTCGCCATTTGATTACGACGTCGTTGGTTTACGCGTGGTCGATTTTCGGGTCTTCGAACACTGGACTGCGACCACCGCCAATTCGAGAAATTGATTCTAAAGTTTGATAGTTCTGATTTCCCTGGACCCCCAGAGCCTTCGAACTTATGGTTAATACGGCTCGCGGAAAAACATTCGAGTCTTTGTGCTGGTCAGTTTGCTCGGGAAAAATAAAATAACGCTGTCGTTGCTGTGGCGTTGACATTTAAATTTAGTGGAAAGTACTTTTTCCTCTTCGCAAAAATAGTATTCCGTTGAGAAATTCTGTTGAAATTAGTTGGTGCTTGATAGGATTGTCTGAATGAATTTTTAGAAATTTCTTGACATTCATCTTTAGGGATAAAAATAATTCACTAATGTTTTAGTTGATAACTTTTACCAGATTTGTCCAGAATATTGCATAAATACCTCTTCCGACGATAGTGAACGTGCCAACTTCAGCCATAGTATTTTCCGAGCGCCCCTTCGAATTTTATTCCATTAAAAAATTCAATTTCAGAACTCGTGTTTAAACACCGTTCGAAACCGATACGTCGGCACACACAGCTATTATAGTGTCGGTTTACGACATCGTTAAAATTTCATCATTTTCGTTCAATAAATCTTTCATCGATACAGTTAAACATCGTAACAGTAGCGAAGAAAAAATCGTCCAACAATTTATCACAGTCAAAAGTTGTAATAAAACGAGCAGCCAGTGTATAATTTGTACACGTGCCGCAATGAAATTCGAATTGAGCGATATTTTTATTCGAACGTTCCGGGGAATTGTGTGGACACGTTGAAAACGTTTCGAAAAATCGAGCTAGAAACCGCAGTATCGCGACCTCGTGGCAAGGAAATGTCAAAATCGAAAGTGTGATACCATAATCGGCAAACCCGAGGACAGAACGCGTAACGTTAACTTCCGTTGGCGAAGCGAACCGCGAACGTATTATCTCCGTCGACAACAAACGCTCAATCTCTTGCGTTGCAACTGCACTGCATTCGTACCGTACGAGGTTTAATTGTGTCTTATCCTGATTGAGTTCGAGCATGATTTATAGCCGCGCGGAAATCACAATATACGGATCGAAACGGGGCCAACGCGGGTCCGGTCGGATTTTCTCTGGGAGAATTTAAAATTCAATAATCCGCGCTTCCATCGCGCCGGCGGAATATTCTGCGTAACTATGTTCTAGCTAATGCGTCATGTATTCACCGTGTTCGCCGGTGCTATTCAAATTATTGATCATTATCGACGGATATCATCGGGCTAAGAAACAATAGACGTCACGCGGTCATGCTTCGACTACTGGTGCATATAATTATCACCGGAATCGATTACATGCCATTTCGAGTTCCGAATGGTGTAAACCGTGAAAGGTGTCGCGCTATTAAAATTCATACTGATCGGTCGCGCAAGCAAGAAATGCAATAAACGGATGCGTCGGTGTACACGGTTCAATTTCATCGTCGATTAATATGAAACTTTATCTATCTGTCAACGGGAAAACGAAGCTTAGAATTCGTATTTTATATTAACCAAACGAAATTTCAATTTTATTTGTGATATTAATTTTGGCTGCGCGACGTTGAGTGCGATAAATGTTTACGCACGGCATTTTTTAGCAATAATGTAGGAAGTATTGCGAAGTCGTGAAAGAGACCTCCGAGAGTTTCGGTGTCTCGAAATTATTTTATTGCCGGCAGCCCCATAAACAGGGATTCTCAGACGGTTGCATATTTCATGTATTCTGTCCGGTATATGGAACTTTATGGTAGTTAAAAAAGTCAAGCTGAATTTCAAGAATCACGGTACAATATGCATCCGCTGGGAGATAAAGAGTTTCCTTCCCGCTGTTCGATGCGGCAACCGTTTCAGCATAGATATGACAATGGCTCGTTAAAAATTCGCCTCTTTACATCAAGCTCGTTCAACTGTAACGAAAACGGAGGGTTAATAATTTTGGGAAGCTGAAAATTACGTATCGATACCCTCTCATTCTTTTAAACTGTCTTCTGTTTCAAATTTCATCCACTTATTCTTCTCATTAATAAAATCTTCTAAAATTAATTTCATAAAATTTAGAAATTCACTTCAGAAAAACCTTTAAGACTGTACTCCTCTACTGAACAATTTTCTCACATTGACAGGTGTTTCGATCACACGAAAAATACGAAGCTTTATCACTGTAATCTTACAACGCGGTTTCCCGCGCAGGAACAAAGGATCAAAACACGATCAACGCGAACGGAAAAATCGCGCATGACATGATTTTTCGAGATGAATTCAGCCTATTGTGCCCGAAACAAAATATGCTCGTCGATTTGCGAGAAGAAAACAAATCCGATGGTATCGCGACGCGTAAAGCACATTTACAAATGGTGTAAACGTTTCAGGGGATATGTAAAATCGTAGAAACGCGGGGAATGTTGTTTTCGTATTGAAACGCGATAGGGAACGGGGTATTATTTCGATTGGTTAACTGCAGCGTCGCACTCGGCCAATGATGCCGCATCGATCAGCATACATCGACTTCGTCGTTGCCGATTACGGGCGACAACGAACGCCGAGCTTTTAGCAACCGAAGGAGCAAAAAAAAAGACGGGAGGTTCGCGCTGGGCCCGAATATTTAATCACCGCAATGTTTACAAGCGATCGGTGTGCGTTCCCGGAATGCAGCAACGTGGTGCAACGTAGTGCAACGCGTAGCAGCACGCCGCGAATGTCAACCACAGCGTTGCGGAACGGATCGATGCGTGTGTATCGAGCGCCGGGAAAATTGTTGCACGATTTTCGCGGCCGCCCGTTCGCCGGGCATAATTAAAAAACCCGGAGTCAAAACAATCGGCTCGGATGAAAACTTTACTAGCGCGGACGGTTCGTTAACGCGGAGCGGGCCGCGCGTTTCGCCGATTCCCGGCCGAAATAGATTACGCGAGAACGCGAGCCAGAAAAAAAAAATTGCACCCGCGGAAAGTGACAATACTGAACGGTCGGCATTTACCGGCGGGGAGAAAAACGGCACCGCAAAAATTGGCCGAATATCGCGGCCATCGCCGAAGCGGCCGGCGTCGCACTGAAAACCGTTCGACTGCCCGCCCGGCTTAAAGAATCGTGTATACTAACCGCCGACGCGCCGATGTAAAGCGTGCAACAGCGATGAACAATGCGCGTTAGGCGTGTGAGTAAACCAGCGACGTCGAGCCGGACGGACACCTGTACGCCAGTGCTTCTCAATGCGATTTCTCCTGTCGATGGTGCTCGAAATCTTTGACTCAAACGCAACGCGCTGCGCTGTAATAGGATTTTCTTGAAAATTGCTGCGAGCACGTTTTCTGGCCACGGAGAAATTTATTTCAACGATCGACAGATCCCTCAAAGTGAAAATCAAGTGGGAGTGTCTGCAGTAAGTTGTGATTTTTCGATTTTTATATTGCATCAAATTGCAGCTACTCGTCACTCAGTAAATTTCCCTTCTCCTTTTAATAATTTTTGTAGGTCCGAAATAATATTTCCATCGATTTAAAAAATTTTTCAAATTGCATATATTCATTCTAAATGCAGTTTGTTTGTATTTCATAATTCTACAATTAATTCGTTGTACTTGTAAACGTGCTAATTTATACCGAAAATTCGACAAAATACATTGATAGAATATCAGAGCGACTATTTGGCCGTTCAGATGAAAGACACACCGCGCACAATTGTTATGCCACAATAATCATGATCATTTCTAAATTGCCTAATAGCGATATAATTTCGCGCATCTCATTATTTTGCGCAACGCGATTAACTTATTATTAATCAAAACATTCGAAATGTTAAATCCATACTCTTGAATATGCAATGTTTTCAAATGAAACATCATTTGGTTAGTTATCTGACACGATATGCAATTCCGGATGACAGACCGTTGCACAAATACATCCGAACACCGAGCATTTGCAAAATCGACGACTTCAAAGAACGGCGGACGCGAGTAATGTTAAACCGTTTCGATCGTGTTATATTTATTTAAAATTTCATGAAACTCTAATCGAAACTGGAATCGAGTGACTTTAATCGTGTGTGGTCGAATGCGTATTAATGGGTTAAAAGCTTGAAATTCGAATAAGAAATAGAAGACAATTGCAAGGGCCACGATTTACGGTGTTTCGCGCGAGGGGACGCAACACGGAGGGACTGTCGTAACACCGTAATTGACTGTCAAGTTTGTTGGCAGTGGGGGCAGGGATTTTTGGGCCAATTTGGGAATCGCTGCGCAGACAACGGGCATCGCCGTATCATATCACCGGGCAATTGCGCCACGGAGAAACCGGCTGGTTCAGTTTCGCGAACGAGCCGACGACAATGGATGCGCGACAGGAAGGTGGCCGTATCAAATGCTTAACAGTCGGCACAATGCCGCGTACTTACACAAGTGTGCAGCTGTGCACGCGAACGTGAGCCCGACCAGCGTGCGGCACACGTTGTCATTTCCGTTGCGAAACATTCGACCACGTTACAACGTTAATATCGAGCCCCGTGCAGAGGGTGGCGACTGAATATTTAATTTCGCAACATCCCTTCCACCCGCTCTCGACCCCCGCGACCCTTTCCTTCGTCTTCGACGTGTTCGATTCGACTAATTGCCCCGGATTCCCAATCTCTACATTTTGTACAGGTATGACGGAAATTGATATCGTATCTCGATAAAAAAAATTACATAGAAAAAAATTGTGTATCGAACGATTCTTGTTTGAAACATTATTTTATACAGTAAGTAGTTCGTGAGTAGATTTAAGTAGTGCAACTCGGTGAATCACCCTGTTCTACTGGAATTACTAGACATTTTTCGGTGGCTCCAGTTTCTCTGCAGAAGCTTTTAAAATTTTGGAATTTTCATTTCATATAACGATCCGTAGTCTAGTAATTTCTGTGGATTTTCTGCACTTTTATGTCAGAAATGATATAATCAAAGTTCCAATTTCACAATTCTCGTTTGCGGCGCCAAGATGCCCAGATTTTTGGCTTTTCGGAATCAAATTGTCTTCCGGAATCAAATTCGAACTTGACCGGCACAATTGCAAACTGGATTCAGCAGGTCTATTTCCCTCCGTTTTGCAAAAACGCATCGACACTGAAGTAAATTGATGCTATCAGAATAAAAAGTGCGAAATTCGATTTTTTTTTCAAATTTTTCACTTACAAAGCGACATGTTCGCACCCCCATTTTGATGAAATTTACATGGGAAATAGTTTTTCGGATATATATATTGGACAGGTTTTTTTGTCGGTCATTGACGTTGTTGGGGTGAAAAACAACCATCAACGACGATGGTGCAATAGATATTTTTTCAATACCTCGGGAACCCGTGGGTGTAAAAATTTTGTGGAAAACGTCCGGTACACAATCGCAAATGCAACTATGTAGTTTGCCTTGGAGACACTAAAAGGGATAATTACTTTTAGATCAGTGTCTTTGAAATTGTGAAATTATAAGCAAAAGAGATTTATCAACGTATCTAGAGATCACTCTCTTAATTACAAGCGCGATTAGTATCTCTGTTTCGCTTTCCAACTACTCGGGTCACGGGCGAAACATTTCTATTTGTTCGTTAAACATTTTTATACAGCCCGTTAGAATGTCCATCATTATAAGTTTGAAACAGGAGTTTCTCAAAATTCGCAGATGAAATGACACGCACAAAAACACACTCTGCTGGCAGAAAGTTTTCGGTGAATTTTTCTTTCTCCATGAACAATGTTTAATTCGGTGGGACGGTGTTTTCGCGAATTTAATACGTGCTTACTGTGTTTGTAATAATAATAATTTGCAAGTTTCTGTTTCACAATGATATTTTTAACGCGACGAATTCTCGAACCGGCAACCATCCGAAGATAAAATCACAGGAAAGAAATCAAGAAGATCTTCCCTTTTCAGATTATCGCTTTACGGACGCGACTGCAAAGATCACTTATGGGATTGACCATCGGAAGAAGCATACCGCACGCGGTAACTCTTAATTCTGGTAGGATTTAACGGCATTCTGTTTCTCATTTGACCGAGGACGATAAATCCCCTTATCCCAACCGTTTCCATTACAAGAATGAAACATATTTTCGTATAGTCCCGTCTTCTCCCGAAACGGAAACGAGTAATCACTTGTCCCGAGCACAGATGCACCTTAAATCACTTGCTCGCGTCCAGAAATTGAGGCACGATCCTCGTCGACCTCCGATCGCCGATAGCAAAAGAATTCTTTTAAGTAGGCAATCTTTTATTGTTTCGGGCAACGCGCGTGTGCGTGCGTGTGCGCGCAGAACTCGTTTATTCCTTTCGTTCGCATACGTGCGCCGGCGGTGCGAACCGAGACGCATGGTTCCGAGGCTGTTTCGCCGGTGGTTTATCAAATATTCGCGGACCAATAACACGGAAGCAGCTTGAACGTATTGCAAAAATAAGCTTCGCGGTGGAGACGCGATATTAGAGGGGAATATTTAATTCCTCTCGGAAACGTTTCGAGTCGGAGAAACTTCCGCTCGCGTTAGACACAATCGAACTAGCGCAATTAATCTTGCGTTTTACTTTCGTGGATGTAACTGGCATAGATGAAACGCTGCCGGAGTTCGGTGGATTCCGAGGTAAATAGGGTTTCACGATGCTGTATAATAAATGAGAATTTATCTGCGAACGCGGCCGCGAATCCCCCGTGCAATTATAGCGCGCAAAAATCTTCGAACAGCTATCAAGTATGCAGCCCCGGTTTTATTTTCGCTTCCCGAACCGCTTCGATATAGAAAATTAAATTTTCATCCGGATCGGCGAAATTTATTTCTGAAAATGTCAACTTCTGTAAAGTTCAACTGTTCGTTTATACGCGGCGACAAACATAATCAGATCTATATCGATAGTAGTCAATTTTGGGAGAATATCGCACACTTAATGCGAGCGCTTAACTAAAAATGAGACTCGGATGATTCGGTCTTCGAAATGTACCGAATGAAAATAAAAATCGAGGGGGATATTTAAATTAAAAATTTCGCATGGACGTTCGGCCGCAGGCACGTACACGTTTTGCAACAAAGTATTTAAATCCCCCGGAAGGGGAGGGGGAGCTTATGGTAAAATATAGTTTACGCAACGGATTACAACTTTCGCATATAAATTACGTGGCATTTTAATAATATTTCGTGCTGGCGACTTTGAGCCATTGAAATCGCGGACGGTTTCGAAACGACGAATTAAACGGGGGAATTAATGGAAAACGAGAGATAATTACGTGCACGCAACAGAATGGTTATCTATCATTGCCGTCATCGAATCATTAGACCATATCTTAACGCAAACGTTCTAATCAGACCGGCTAGCCGAGCACGAGCTCGCCGTTGTTGTTCGGCTTCGATCGGCGCATGACTTTTTGTTTAACGAACGATCGAAAGCGCCGAATTAATTAGCGACTGCGTTTCTGCATTTTTTGACGGATCGGTGTTCCGTGCCCGCGCGATATATTAAAAACATTCTGATCGTCCGTGTGAAATTTCAATTTCGACGATGAATTTTCTATTCGACGAACAAATAACATTTTTTTCGGCTCTCCATGACAGAAAATAACATCGAGTCAATTTAATGAAAACTGCAGAAATTAAATGTTTATACGTTTTGCAGCGCGTTCGTTGGGACAGGAGCGTAGAAACATTTTAAATGCAGTTTACGTTTGTACGATGATAATTGAAACGGTATCACAATACACGCCGGTGTGTTTCGCGAAAATTGGAATACACCAAATTTGTTCGATAAGAGGAAGAGCGAAGAAAGGAGTGCACGGATAAAATAACGAATTATGCAAATGAACGCGGATCCCATTAAAGAAGTTAAATTTATTCTCGAAACTTTTAGTTGTATCTGCTTGATCACCTTTTTCTAAAAGTCCCGACTGCGTGTGTACGTTATACGATAATTACAACAAAAATTCGATAAGTTCGCGCCGCGCGTTTGTCAAAGGGGTAATTGAATTTAAATGTACAATACCGCCGCGCAATTTTACGTGAAATCAAATCCACCCATGTTAAGCGACAAATTACCTCACTATCACACAGAAGAAATCAAGCTTCAATCGGTTCGGAAATGTTTTACTAGATTCTTATTAGACCACGTATAAATAGAAAAAAAAAGAGAAGGATTCTCCGAGTGTCCCTTGTTGATAAAAGTCTCGCAGAGTGACGAACCCGTTCGTTCGACAGCTGTCTTCGCGAATGACGCGAGTTCCAAACATTTGCCGTGACGCGAACGTGTCCGTGGTCCGCTAATTACGATTGGTCGTATCGAAATTTTTGCAACAATTGTCGGACAGGATCACGGGAGACAATTTTTTGTATTTCACGGCGCGTCTGTCGGACGGCGGAAGAATTACAAACATTACATATCTATTTTTCCGATGTCGAAAAATTTTTGCACGGTTATCAGGGGACGAATTGAAAATGGAAATGTCGGCGTGGCGGCGCCCCTCTAATTGCGAAACTGTCGAGATGGCCGTCGGTGCGCAGTAGGTGTAAATGCATGAAAAAACAAACGAGAATAATAGCCATTGCATTGTGAAACAACCGGCCGCAATACGCTCTCGTGTATATACGTTCGCTAATTAGTTTATTCATCGTATTATTATTTGAAAGCATATATGGCGAGCGTGCTTCCTGCCAGTCTAGATGAATATGTAGTTGTCGTGCCTGTTTCGTAGATGAACGGGGCGAACGAGGGACGAGGGGTGGGGGGAACGGGGGATCTTGATGCTTCATCAGACCGTCATATAAATTCTGCTCGATTTTCTATTGATATTCCGTTAAACAGTTCGAATCGATTTTATATCCCATCGCGTATTCAAATTTTTAGAGTCAATGTTATACCCGGGTAATTCTTTTCCGATACTTTCTCAATATTCATCCGGCATTAATCACATGTATTTCCCGATCACCATCGGTCACATTAAACGGCAGAAAATTGCCGTCAAACTCGAAACTATGCAGGATAGTTCGACGCGATCAATTCAATTTCGAAAGTCTCTTTATGTCGCCGAATTTACCATTGAAAACGCACGAATCGAGTACTTGTCGTTTCTCTTTGCGATCGGTGCTTTCGAAAACATGATTTTCACTCGTTTGATAAAAACGACGAACGCTAAAAAGCACGCTAATTGCCGAAATATTCGTCGTTATCGGAGAGTGAAACAACCCTAAAAGTTTTCGTCGAATGTCTCAGGATCAACGAAATATTTCAATAAAAATTGTTCAAAGACAGTTATTCAGGTAAATTCGTTGTAAAGAAAATTTCACCGGAAAAATCCCTTTGAAAGGGATGGATTTCTGACTTGTGTTCCGTGTAATCGACTGAGGAAATTTTTATTTTGCCCAAAGATCCACGGTTTAACCAACCGACCCTTAAAGTTCGCGGTCCTTCCGGAATTCGGAGACCGAGGTGGACGCCAGTTGAGTAGATTAGGCTCGATCATGCCGGCGTCCAGCGCCGAATGGAAGATCGCGGAAAACGAAACCCGTGATTCCGCGTGCCGGAAATTTCGCGGTTGTCGAAAGATTAATTGAAAATGCAGACGGCGGGCCGGTTCGGAATCGGCGCGTAGGTGGGCAGAATTGCCGGGCATAAACGCGCTTATGCGAGCGAGCCGAGCACGCGACAGACGGTTGCCGTTCCACGGCGAGATACTCGACCACGTAAACCCGCTAATTTCAAAGCATACCGCGGGTGAACTGATGATGTAATCCGCGGACCCAAGGTAGACAACGCGCGCCGGGGATCGAAACGCGTGTTTATTGCATACCGGCGGGGACTCTTTGATGCGCGAATTACAGAGAGCCGACGCGAAAAAATCAAACGGCAAGAAAAATGGAGGAACACGTATCAGCACGATACCGGGTCGCCCGGCCGAGCCAGAAAAATAAAGGACAAAGGGCTCGAATGAACAACCGCCGGCCAACAAAGGTCTGTTCATATGGAGCCGCAGGTTTTTTGGATCCCAAGGAGCGCTCGAGTTAATTCATTCCATCGGGGGATTGTTCGTTAGAGGGATTATTAATGTGCGCTAATTTCCCCGGAATATTAATGCGGACGATTACCATAATTTACATATGATCGATCAAATCTAGACCTCCACTGTTCCTAGAGTGCGCTGACTTTGTTCTACTCCTAGTTCGAAAACTGAATTACACTTTTCCGTGTTGTTACCTTTTTCTAAGCAACACTTTCTGATATTTATATTTTTTATTTCTCTCTATTGAAATTTTGTAGGTAGTATTTTTCTGCATTTACGTCTCTAAGGAATGAACAAGATTTTATCTTCTATTTTAGCTCTATTTCTTCTGCTCGGCTCAACAAAAGATTACGGAAAAGAAAAACATTCTATCTAATGGCACAGATGATAGTGAATTATTTCGGAATGTCAGATTTTATATTGAAGTTTTCAGAGTACCACGTTTATATTGTTATTTGTTTCTTAATTGAAAGACGCGATTAAACATATTTGCATGCAGGTTGATGAGGCTACTGTTCGAGAAACTAATTCGAAGTAAGTGTAAGCAAGAGCTCTACCAAATAGGTTTTTAATATACAATTTAAACATTTGCGAACTGTTGCATTTTACGGGAACGAAGCGACTCAATATAAATGTTTAAACAGATCATGATATGTTCATCTCGTACGTGGAAAATTTTACGAGAAATTTTATGGATGAGTTGCTTGAAGAATAGAATAAGATAAGAATAAAATTTTATGATTCATCGAAGTCGCAACGAGACAATAGCTTAGCGAAATTTCTCGAAGAAGAAAATGTTCAACATACTATTACAATACTTCCGTATGAAACTACTGAATCATTTTATCAGTATAACCCGAACATTTCGACTAATATTTCCAAGCAAACATACGATAACTAACATTTAACTATAAATTCTAATTTGTCAATTATATTGGTTCTAGTAACGTGGCAAGATATAACCAAACGTTGCCATAGCATCATTAATTCGTAAATTCGATCCGTACAACACCGGCAGACCATTTAACTTACATTCGCCATAGAGGAAGCCGAATATAAAACAATCCTTAATATCCACCATCCGGAGTTGGTATCAGTTCAGCATCTCCGAACTTTTAGAATCACTTCCGTTATGGTGCTCTTAATTGCCGAATGATTGTTGGGAAAACTGTGGAACTACAGATTAACGGTACGACCGCGGCCGTTTATTCGGAAAGAGATGGAGAGCGTGGCGTAATCGCCGGATTTCGCTCTGCACTTGTAACGCGTATTATAATCCGAGAATCTTTACTGGAAATCACAAATTTTCGCATGAAACAATATCAACCACTCGATAATTTCCCTCTCTCTCTACAAGCCCTTGTAAACCGGAAATCGAGACTTTTTAATTCTTGTAAAAGTTTCACTGTTCCAAATTGCAGCCACCCATTTCTCTTTTTACACAAATGCATAACATCTGCAGTATATCGATCACATTATCGCCAGTAACAATTTTCGAAGTTCTGTAAAATGAAAGGACAAGATTTAAATTTTGAGACCACTCGATATTTTGTTTAAGACTTTAAATTGCACACTGGACACCCCTGCACGTTCATTGAAAAATTGCGAACGTCTACGCCAAACAGAGTTATTCGCACAGAACGAAGGTGAATCGATACACCGATGGTGTGAAAGATTAGGTATTTTTTAATGCTACCGCGTCGGTGCTCGTTCAATAAAAAATATTTATCGCTGCCTTTCACGGGCGCAGGAAAAACTCGAATTAAATATCGCTTCTCTTTTCGCCGAGGTATTGTTCGAACGCACAAAGGAAATACATCGCTTTTATTGATACACGCAAATAAAAAGGAGGTTAGAATAATGGTTCCAAAGACAGTGTTCTCCCTCGAGAAATATAGAGCTCCGGTGATCGGTTTGCAGTTGTCGCGGTCGATGAATAATTAACGTTTCGATACGCGCGATTAGTAAAAATGTTTCTCTGTTGTATCGTTTTAATGTTGCTGAACGATTAAAACGTCAATCAATTTTGTCGCTAGCAGCGCAACTTAAAATAGATACATGCAGCGTAGGAATTACAAGGCAATCATGCACTGAAATACATGTGTTAATACTTGAAACGCGATTATTCCAACCCAGTAAGTTCCACTAACCTTTGCTGTTTACCATGCAGTAGAACATTCTATCCTCGCGTCTCTACGTGCTGTATGTAAATACCTAAATCCTTAACGTGTAATATTCTGGCCGGTTATCGTTATTAGACACGTCTCCATGCGACGCGGGCTATTGAAAAACCATTAATCGCCTTTAACAATAATTTGCAATCGCTGATAGTTTTAGTCGCTTAAATTGAATTTGCAATAGGCAAAGGAGAATACTTTGTGCCAACGTTCAACCCTATGTATCGACATGGGGGGTAGTAACGGGGTGACGAAGAAAATCAGGTTTTCCCGTAATTTCCCCTATCCTCTTCAATTGAAAATTCTGAAAAAAATCTGTCATACGTTAGCCATTAGAAAGCACATCTATGAATTTTTTCAGAATTTTTAGCTTCGAAACTGAATTGAAGAAATTCGAAAAAGTTTTGAAACGCCGATTTCTTGTAGCAGTTATAAGTTTATATTTTCACAGTTTTAGCGTTGTGGCTGCGATATCATTTTTGAGATTTTTCAGAGTGGAAGCACAAAGTTAAAAAAAATTGAAGCGAACGATTTTAAAGGGGTTTGCCACGCGTTGCCGCGTGATTCATTGATGTTATCATTTCTGCCAATAACGAGGCAGCGCGCTTTGTCTTCGGGATCTTTAGGAGGGGTGCGGGGAAAGTCTATCTATAGGGAGGAGATTGGACACTATGACCAATCAGACCCGCATTCCTTCCGCCAGCCAACTTTCCAGCTCTGCACAGCGGAGCTAAGGTCGATCGGAGGGTGAGCGGCGGTCGGGAGGGTGGTTTGCCAGGGGTGGGGGAGCCGCTCTGCCCTGGAACTGCGGACGACTTTTCTCTAGCGCAAAAGCACAGCGCATTCGAGCGTTTTTCGTGCTCTCCTTCGCCTAGAGGTCGTAACACACGATTTTATCTACGGTCAAACTTTTACCAACCTTCCCGCTCTGCGGCATGCTTAACTAAGTGAGTGCTCGGTGCATGCGTGACGGTGTCCTTTCCGAGCAAATAAAGGCTGTTCCAATGAGGACGCGCGATAGTTTAGAACAACACCCGCGAGAAAGTGTCTGAAGAAGTCGTTATATAAAAAAAGTCTACCGATAAAATCGATGTTAGTTCCATTTTTATTCATAAATTCAAATCGAGCAAGAAGCACTCGAGACCAGAAATATTTATTTCCCGAAGTCGAACGAAGTGTGTAATGAAGCACAACGAAACGAAATATAATATTTTTGGATGACCATCAGCCCGAGGACACTTTGCTTTTCCGCAGCCGGTTATAATTTTACTGCAATCCCCGGCTCGAGGGATTATTGGCGTAAATTTTTGACTTGATATGACCGTCGCGGAAAGAAGTCGCAAATCGTCGGGTCGCGCCGATCTCTGTGACTAATTGATGTTGATCGCGCGTCCCTCGGGGCGTTCGAAGCGCAGCTGAAATTGAAAACGACTTCCGGTAATAAATTCGAATGATTTCGACTGTTTGCCGGGCTGCGTATCGTTCCGCGATAATTCGCCAAAGGTTACCGATGACAGCTCTGAATGTTTCATGAACAAACGCTAGACAGTGCACAAACGTTCGTTCAAAAATCCATCGCTTCTATTGAAACACACTTTATGTAATATAATATGCCAATCGTGTGCAGGGTGAGTCGTCGCTGTCGATGCCGAATGTTTTCGCGACTGTCGATGATACGGGAAAATATTTTAAATAATGAGTCCTTTATTCTAGAGTAAATAATAATCGTAGGTGCAGTATTCTGCGGTTGGATGTTGATCGAATTCTTCTTTCATTCATTTTTATTTGTTTATCTGATACCTTTCGCATCGAGTACTTGTAGAAGCTCGTCGAAAAGTTTAACAATTTGATTTTTCATTGAATTGTACGATTTCGGTGAAGCTGGAAACCGGAATACTTATTGCGCACTTGACACCGTTATCGAACGGTTCCCTTTTTTTCCTGTGATAAGGAACCGTCAGTAAAAACTAATTAGTCCGGATATCGATTTACGGTTACTAAAAATGTAGGTTCGAGTACTTCTTGATTACCAAAGTTCCTAGATAAATGTCCCACTAAATCGATTCAGTTTGGTACCGTAAGTAGCCCGAGGTGATGATTTATATTCTTCGATTAGACGGTCTCCTGGAAACAGCGTTCCTAATTCGTTTGTGGGAATTTTTCCGCCGATTTTTATTCGTCCCTTTTTGTTGACAATTTCGTGAATTTGCAGTGTCAAATTTGCTCCGTCAGTGTGCAGGTTTTTATTCAGTTCTGTCCGCCTTTTGTTCTTAGCAACAGCGAGATACGTTAACAAATACATTTCACAGATAATTTGCCTTCAATGTTAAAATGCAATATTAAAATCACTCGGTAGGTTCGTGACAATACAGAAAATGGAGATTGTAATTTTTACTTCAGATTGTTAACGAAAATTCGAGTCGATTAAATCTCTTTGATTACGACATCCATTACAGCCCGAATAAAATGAAGTTTCAAAATTTCCCAGACTGCAATAAATGTAGATTTTATGCGGGCATAGCACATTTGAGATTCTAAATCTGCAGCGAATCATCTACTAAATTTTAATGAGACTTTTCTCGTTTTTGCAGCGACGTAACCCTCAAAGCAGCGAAGAAATTAAAAAATCCTGTATATATATATTTGCACAGACACACACAAATCACTGTCTACCCGAGTCGATCGATAAAAATCGGAGTTTAAGTAAACATTTGCGGCGCAGTTATTAGTAAATTTCCTATCGGTGGAAACGTCGGGAGTAATTGCCGAGGCGCGCAATATTATCGTTCCAATTATCAAATCCCCGGGGTTCGTTCGCGAGTTTTTCCAAAGAACGTTTGCAGAAGGATTCGCTCGTTGTCCAATAAACTGCTTCTCTCTTGTTCCGATAACTAGTATGCGATTCTTATCATCTTTCTGGTTCGGAGTTCAAGCAGAATGTAATACGTTCGTTACAATACCTGCATTAATCTGCTTAATAGATTTCACACGAAGTGCGCAGACCCATATACATACCGACTTTTTCTCTATATACGTCGCCAAAGCCTGTACGATTACCGTCGCCAGGACGATTAAACCGGACATTGGAAAGACACCCTTTCGGCGGCAGCATAAAAGCTGCTGTCCTCCTCGTGCAATTTCGGCGCTTCTACGTTCTACGAAACTGGAATTAAAAAATTCCAATCTGGTGGCAAGAGTGTGCACGCGGGAAAGTAGCTAATTTGCATTCTCAGCAGACGCCACGGTAGAACAGAGAATTAGAGAACAAATTTCCGTTTGGCTGACCCCTCGCGATACAAAACGAAGCGACGGCAGTCCTGCGCGAGCAATTCTAATTTTTCTACCAAACCTGATAGCCTAAAAATATCCCGATCCGGTGACAAGAGCGTGTAGATCGCGGTCGTACGGATCGGTGATTCGTGTTTTCGGTAAACGCCGCGGCGGCGTGGAACAAAATCAGAGAGGAAGTTTTCGGCTCGAGCGAGCCCCGCGTGGCTCGAACGTGTTCCCCATTGTGCGTGTTAGGATTCTCACGCGGATGAAGTCTCGCGTGTATTTCCTCGAGAGAAACTTCATCCGCAGACTTTCGCCCGTATCCACTACTCACCACCTACGCGAATACACTCAACAGGTTAGCGCGCCCACACAAGTTAACCGGGCGTGCGGTGGCAGGGTGCGCGGCCCGGTGTACATCCAGAGCCGCGATTTGTTTTGTTTCCCGGAGCCCGGGTCCGCGTTTTCCAAAGGCAAGGAAAGCAATTAAATCAGTAACGAAGAACTTGTCTCGCGCTCAGACACGGGACAGAGCGAACCAGAGAGAGAGAGAGAGAGAGAGAGAGAAAGAGAGTGGCCCTTCAACGGAGAAACTCGTTGCGGCGGCTCCACTCCAGATAAGTACACACTCGTGCAGCCACGTTCCGCCCCTGCGCGATACAATGAATTCGTTCCGTATCGGTGATCGCGGGTGTCTAGGCGAAGAAAAAATTGCAACTGCAAAACGATGCTCGCCGGAAGCACGAACGTTGGTTAACAACCGGTTAACCGGAAATCCGGTGACGATTCTGAACGGACCATTTTCACCCTCCTGTACGGCGCCCTCTATTTCGGATTCTGTCTTGCGCAGCAATCTCGGTATATTGTCCATTAGCGAAAATTGGATTAATGGTTCTCCGGAGAGATCGTACTCGAATATCTGTGTCAGATCGATTTTTTAACCCTTTCGCTCCGAATAGCGTGTGTACATGCCGACTTAAAAAATGGATGCTTACGGACCCCGGGAACATATGTACGGTACGTTTGGTATGTATGTACTGCGAGCACATATGTGACCGTGATACGGTGCCTACGGAAAACGTCCGACCGACTCGATTTTTCGTTTCGCAATTTGCTGAAACGATGTTTTAACATTTTCGAACGCGGAGGAAATTAGCGACGACGTCTCCCCTCCCCCCGTGACGTTCTTGTTTGATGGTGTTTCAGGTGGAATAGTTTTCGGACGATGTTCTTGAATTGTTTCCACGCGTCACCGACTATTTCCCGTTTCACCTGGAATTCTCGCGGATCGCCTGGCGGCAGGTTGAACGCGTTTATTTATTGTTCAGGGAAACGGTTAATCGAAAATGTTCCCGAATGCGAGTACTGGACGTCGGAGACGTTGAATGTTTGGTTTGTACGTGTTCGGCAATATGCACGAAGATTATAAGTGAATTTAAAATTTGAGAACAGTGGGGGAAACTTAAGAATAATTATGTGATTCAACGGAGGCACTCTTGAGGGGTCGATTATAATCGTATTTCAGTTAAAAGGACTTTTAGTTGATTGCTAGTAATTTTTTAACAGTGTTCTCACTGATAATATCGAAAGCAGCTACGTATATTTACTTTCCTAAAACGAAATTAATATCGTAAAATGTGTGTTCAAACTTGGAATTACATAATGTGGTGTCACATCTCGACACAGTAGTGCAAATGGTTATTAAGGAGACGTATGATGTTCGAGTTTTCGTTTTAGCAGCAGCCAGGAAATATGTAAAATTATCGAAGCTCTTTACAAACCGTCAGACACAAGATGGAACGATTTTAAAAATACAAACATTGTTTTGCAGACGGCGCCGAGACGGTTCAATGGTAGAACGAAACGACGCCATATCCAAGAACAACGCGAAATTACGGGAACAAGCTATCTCCGCGGAACAGGAGACGCAATCACACACGCTAATCACCGGTCGAGTCACGATCGACCGGTGATCGTCGCGTTTCCATCCCCTATGATCGCACTTCGCCATGAGTGCGGCAGAGTGAAAGGGTTAAACGTTGTCGAGTAGTTGATCGACGGGGACCGAGGATGATTACAATTGCGTCTGCTAGGACGGAGAGAGATCGTAAATCGGGAGAGTCGGGTGTGCCTTCTCCCATGGGAGAGGAGAGAGAATCGTCATCGTCGGAGCCCGATCGAGCCCGAGGAACGGCACACTCTTTGTTCGAGTTACGCCCGGTGACATGGTAGTGGCATTACACTCTATTCGGGATTTCGAAATTTTGATCAATGATGATAACGACGTCTGGCTTCGCGGGACGAGGTAAATAGAGAATAAGGGAGAGAGAGAGAGAGAAAGAGAGAGAGAGTGAGTTCTCGGATCGAGTCAGTGGAGACGATAAAAAGCATCGGTTACAGATTGCAAAGAGCCACGAGAATGGAATGGCTCGGGCGAAGGAGAGACCGACGAGGAGTTAAAGGTGAAGGGAGGAAGAGATGGAAGAAGAGCGAGTTCGTATTAAGGGTAATGGGCATTATCTCCATCGATCCCGGGCTTGCTATCCTACCGCCCGACTCCCACCTCGCCCATCACCCGCTATTCCAGAGCTGCTGGATAGCTGGTTGGTTCGTTCCGAGTTGGTCAGGGCAAAAACGCATGGGAATTCATTCGTCTATGGGGTGAACGGCGGATTGCAAAATGCGGGCGCCTCTTCGACCAACTTCGGCCATTGCGCGTGCGTGCACACCCTGGACCTTCTCTCCTTTCCCTCCCTCTGTCTCGCGAAAAAAAGAGAGAACGACCGATATGATCGGTCCAGGTTCGTGGATTTGTTAAGGGACACAAATATTAACTTTACATACAATAGGATGAGACCAAGTGCAAGTCTCACGCTCGGTCTGCGTCATGTCCGTTTCTACGTAAACCCTCTAGGGACACGTCGGAAATACTCTGAAATCGTTCCAGTTAATTAGAAGGCCAGTCGAGCAGCCGATTGAGGGTAAGAAAAAATTTTTAAAATTACATTGGTTTACTCTGAAACATCCCCTGTATTGTCTACGTCGATCACTTTGTTCGAGACCACTGAGACATCAAAGGCACACCCTTTCGGTGAAGGGTAGGAGAGTCGGTCAAATACCAACCGGATTTTGTATTCAGTTGATCTGATCTGCATGCGACCAAGTGGAAGTTCAAGTAGATATGTCTGACATTGAATCTACATCGCGGGGCTATTCTACTTAATCGTTCTCTCGATGGCTGGAACGATGAATGAGCGAACCGTATCGATTTCCATTGTGCGATGTATTATTGTCGGATTTTTAACAGTCGAAGACACAAAGTCCACGGAAATATTGCGTAGATCGCGTCAACAATTTCGGTCTTAGTAGACAAGTGGTTGTTCGGCGTAAATCGATATTTCTGGTAACGCTTTTCGGGGCTGGATGTTCCATTGGCATCGACATTGACATGTTGAGTAGGGATTTAGCAGGTTTTAGCCGTCACTCGTTGTTTGTTAACCGCGAGTGGATAACAATTTGTAAAAATGATGACCGAAGTGTTTGCAGCTTAACAAATTGAGTGCGATCCTCTTGCACCGTATATGGATACGATTTTGAAACTATTTTGATTAGTGAATTCTGAATGTAATACGGGTTTTTCAATTATTTACGACAATAATGAGTGGCAGTAACTTCGAGATTGAACGTATTGCATAGCACCAATACATTATTACTTTCTAGTAAAATTATTAAAGACACATTCTCAATTTTTCCTGGCATTCGTGTAGATTCGAATATCGCGAATAATCAATTTGATTCTTTTTCCGCAAAATGCGTTCGAGCGTTGGCAATCGCGTGCGCATGAACACCTTCCTCCCCACTCCCCAGTCATCTTTTTCCCTCTGACCGAATAAAAAGGGAAAAACGAGAACGAGAGAAATGATCAGTCGAGGTCAGTGGATTTGTTAATGCGGCGGGCGTTTTTGCATGACGGTAATTGAACGAAAGAGAGAGAGAGAGAGAGAGAGAGAGAGAGAGAGAGAGAGACCGCTGCGGCGGTCGGGTTCCGATCAAAACGCCTATTAGCGCCCCTAACTCGTTGCCAATTAAACCGCAATTTATAGCGGTTTCGTGAATCAACGATGAATGGTCGATCGCGGGAAGTTTATGAAACTTTCGATGGCCGATTGGTAATGTTCACCACTCTCCTGATTCGGCGAACAAATACAGCCGGCGCGGAAATTTCTATCGCGAACGATAGTATTCGTCGGCGCGGCATATATCCGCAGATATCTATAGTTGTTCGATTACGTGTAGCGGGGAAAGTATTTGCGGTATTTAACGTCTCCCTCTCTCTCTCCCTCGAAAGCGTTCGAGCTTCTAATAAATTTACATTTTTCTTAAACAGTAACAGTGATCATGATTATCCAAAATACGACAAAAGCCAGTCCTAATCCATCGCCTTATACCGAAGGAAAACTAATATAACATCTGCCTGGGTCAGAAGTGACTCCGGCATTGGCCTAGCACTCGGAGGAGTTCGGTTACATTTATCAAACGGAGAAACAAATTATTATCTGGTTCCAATACCTTATAACTAGTGCAGAAAATGTTCACTTCGCAGATAGATGGACAGTCTAGACAGTATAGTTATTTACGATTTGTTAACTACTAATTCGATTAAAAGTTTCTTTCATGTCGAGTCACAGGCTCTGTCAAATTGAAGAATACCAAACATTTCCAAAATGTTCTGCTCTTTCTCTCTCTCTCATACGAATGTGTGTGTATTAGCAGTATCAGATTTTATAATTTAATTACTCGAATCCTTTGAACTCTTCAGATGCTCGGGACTAATTAAATCAAAAGTTCAGATTAATCCACGCTCTCTAATATTTTTGGCATTAGTTTCTACCGTTCTCGTGTTTCATGTTCAATGACCGAATATGAAAACACAAAATCTCATAATACTCATCAGGCAATGCGAAAAAGATGACACGGAGTGTTTCTCAATTAATCAGCATAAATCAGCGCGGGACGTACTTCGTAACTATTTCTCGATAATTGCAATTGAAAACGGAGTGTTTAGACTCTTCTAATCTGCAACGCGCACAGAGACCGCTATGCTCGACAGTAAATAAAAGCGATTATAGAGCCGGGACACGGGTACCAAAAGTAAAATAGCGGCGATAGTGTTTCAGCTGGGAGCACCACCGATTGTTCCCCGGATTGGCCGGCAGCATGGCCGCCAACTAATCAGTATAAATTAGAACGCGGCCGGTCGCGTTGTTCCGAAGTGATCGTGTCGGACAATAGCGATCTCACAGTGGCGTCGGCTCGTAGGCGGCTGGGAGCTCCGCACAGCTCGATATCCGAATTCGGTTTTTCCTCGGGTTTTACCTCTTTTCCATTACCGGGGGGCGGTGGCGCGGCGGGGAGGACCGTCAAGTGGAAAGCGAGTGACGGTGACTAATTGTCGTAAAAGGTGATCATGATATGTCCCGACTCGTAAATCTGATTGGCTTCGCTTACTGACCTCGCCGCTCTCTCGCAATCTCGTCGCAGCGATCGGGTGGTACGGCGTCGCCGACGCACACGTTCATTCGTTCCGTTCGTTCGTTGTACGTCGCCCGCGCGCGTTCTCTCCGCGCCGAATTCGGAACGGCACTTTTAAATTTCCCGAAATCGACCGCGGTCTTTCCCAGCGATCCAGATATATTACCGCGCCGGTTGACGAAGGCGCCGCTTTAACAGCCGCACTCTAGTGACCCGACCGAGATTTTATCGCGCCGCTCCCGAATAGGAAGCCCCTCTCGAAATATATGATTCGACGGCCATGCCGTTCCGCCCAAAATGATGCGTTCGGATTAACGTGGATCGGAAATAACGCGCTTCGAATTATCAGTTAGTGTTATAGTCAGTCAATTTATTCGTTCGCGTCGCAAGCCTAGAAAATGCGTTTTCCCAGTCTCAGAAATTCACCGACTTCGGAAACACGGTCCCTCCTGTTCGTAATCGATAGCGTGTTAACAGAGATACGAGTTTCGTCGAGTTTTTAACGATTCCGGCCAATCGTAAACCGAGGTTGGAACCCCCATCCGCAGCTCGATCGCCCACCAATTACTTTCGCGTTACTTGTACTTGAGAAAGTGCCGGGATTATCAACGACTTTGCCCGTGATGAATGCGCCATTTAATTTCACCCCAGTCTGCGTCGGGAAATTAACAAACACTTTGAGGGTGCAGCCGCGTTCGAAACTAACGTGATATCGCTGTTTTGCTCCGTTACGAACTGTGCATCGTTTCTGAAGAATATGGACGTCGTATTTGAACTCTTGCTATTTTCTTTAATTCTACCAAATAAATGCAAATGGGGGGGGGGGGGGGGAATTAATTCTTTTTCCCTCGGATTACTGATTTTTACGGGAAAAAAATTGCACTTTCACAAAATAAATTAGAATCCGGTGATCCAGTGTTAAAAATCGTGATTACTGGTGTCTGATGCGCGGATTTTTGCTGTTCGCCGCATAAATTAGTTTCGGCCGAACCCGATACAATTACAGATATCGGGAGCAGGGGAGAGGCGCCGGACGAGGGCGAAACAAAGAAACAGAAGGAGTTCTGAATTCGACGCGGTAGAAAGCTGAAAATGCTAACAATAGAGAGAATCTCGGCTGGTTGCGAAAGAAGCAAGCGCGCTGACTGAAAGCTTTTCATAGCGGGAGTTATCTTTCAGGACGACATTCCAAAGCCTTATGGAAACCAAAACGTATCCAGATGAGAACATTGTGCGCCACCGTGGCGTTCCTTGTTTTAGTTCCAGAGCGCTCCCCCGCTCCCCCTCACCCTCGTCTGCTTTCCTTTCCTTCACCCCCGTGCCCCGCTCCTTAACTTCGCCCTCTTTGCCTGAATAGTACTCTTCCGATAAGTGGATCTCTATCAGAGTTATCTAGAGCGCATTCGCTTAGATTATTACAGAGGTTTGGGATATGAGGGCCGATCTAATCACCCAATTCGACGGAATTCATTCCTGTGAGTAAACGCGCTTCGAACCGGCGCCATCTTGTACTCGAGTCGGACGCTGTAACCGCTACGGGAACCGTTTTAACTCTTTATGAAGGACGTTAGTCCAATGTTAAGTCCCCTTAATACTCCCGGAAGCTTTTACGCGTGTCTCGTTACCGTCTCCACGGTTTATTTGGCGGTTTGACGTTGATTAATGGTGATTGTTCGGCATTCTTGTTGTTCCCGTCTGGACATGGAAAAATTTGTAATGAATTATATCCGAACTTTATCGCGTAATTTTTTAAATCAACCAGTTGTTTCCAGGGTAGTGGACCCAATTACTGCTGGGATACCAATGCTTGAAAAATAAGTAGAATTAGTATAGGCACAGTAATCGGGTCCCTTGCTTGAGAAGGTTATGGGCAAAGGGAACGGAGAAATCGGAATTCCTGAGCGTGGTGAGTAATAGATGACGGTAATCTCTCTTACCCTACTTATTAATGATTGTTATAATCCAATTTTGATGTACGGCTTCGATATCATACTACCAGACTCTAAATGCGCAGCCTTATGTTTGATTAGTGATCGGCCAATGGCGCGTTCGATGTACAGGGTGGTCGCAACAGTTTACGTTCCAACCAGGAGTCGAATAAAATTGTGACAATTTTCTCCGAATAATCACTGTGATATCGTGACTACTATCATTTTCTGTTTCTCGGAGACTGTTCCAAAGTCCAGTGGATTTATTGAACATTTTAATTTTAATTGACGAGTAACATTTGCTCGAATAACATTCATTTATAAAATGCACTGTCTTACTGCGACACATCTTCGAAACAATACTCAAGCCGAAAAGAAACAGCGAACGTCAAGACGCATGTTGCATAAAACTTTTTACACTTTACAGAGGGAAGATGTTTGCATCTTAATGACATCTCGAGCTCCGCCGTGCCATTATCACCCTTAAAGCGCTAGACGGCTGCGAATGACCTACTTCGAATTTTTCATCGTGCAATTAGCGAAATCGTAAAAGTTTATTCGTGGGAAATCGTTAAACGAAGTCCAACTGTTAAACAGCAGACGAATTTCATCGCGTCTCCGGGGGGCATTATGGAAAAATTCTTCGGCCACGTGGCAATGCGATATTTCGTATAATACCCATCTTCGAATGTCGAACTACTTTATCTCATCCTATTTCAGTCTCTCGACCCCCCCCTGCCCCCGTCCTCCAACCCCTCCTTTCATCTCGCTGTACTCTCTTCCCCGTGTTCTCCCCCTATCTTTGTTCGTCGAACGTAATTCAATTCTCGGGCGGTGTGAAGCATCAAAATATTAGCATATTGATCAGCCTACCACTACCTGCTCTCTTAAATCCACAAGCGTGAAAAGCACCCAATGCGAGCAACCACTTTGGCTGTTGCTACAGCGAATGCAATATCCGTCGCCTGTTGCGATCGCCCATATTCTGCCCGATACCACCGAATGATACTACTTTTTCAAGCCGCTCGCTTAATAGGCTCGTACCCTCCGCGAAAACATCAGCGAACCCCTCGAACATCGATACACAATGTCTACGAAAAGTGTTCCGACACTGTGCAAGAAACAAACGTTCTCAATCCCTGAACAATCAATGCTCAATCCTTAATGATCACGCGAGTAAATTGATGGCAATGCCTCTGGAAGCATTAGAAAATTGTATTCGAATCTACCGTGGATTTTAAGGGTTGAAACTTTCTCTCCATAACAAACAATTTCTGTAAGATAAATTTTTCACAATTTCTAGAACAGTACACGATCGAATGGAGAATTTCCAACAGTTATCTCAATGGGTGCTTGTAAGAATTGTAATAATTGTAAAATAGAAAATGTGAGGCTACTGGTTTGATTTAGCGTTCAGAAGCAGTGGGTTGAACTACCAATTTATTTTTGGTTCATTAGCTTCGTCCGAGTCCGGCTGAGCGGCCTCTAAACCCTCCAGCAAATCAAACAGCGTAAGAACGAAAATTAGATCCCTTCCATTTTCTAATCCGGCGATATGCTGATGCGGAGTGGCTCTATCGAGCAGTAGAAATTACGGAATGCAGTAGAGCGAGCCCGTGAAAGAGAGAAGACTGGGGGAAGACCTCAGCCACCTCTGCAGCACGAAATTTCTCTAAGCTCGCAGAGTGGGGTTGCACACCGTGGGGCTGAGACGAGGGAGGAGTAGCCGTTAGGTCCACCCGGTCTACTATATTTTCGCCAAACATGCGCAGTTCGAGCGTTCTCTAATGCTCGGTTGACCTATACAATGAATAACCTCTATTTCAGAAGCGTTCCCCGTGGTTCTGTCTCTTTTTTCTTCCCTTTTAAAATAACATTCTCTGAAACCCGTGTCTGCATATGTTAAGCTTTTACTACTGAGAGTCCTTTGTGCGCAAATTTATAAATTCGTAAAACGCATTAGGTCGTACCAAAAAGATTCTTTCGTGCACGTTCTATATCGTTGGATAATCTGGTCTGTTTTCTAGGTTACTCTTCTCTAACCGTGCCATTTGTCTATTCGTTTCTTCTGTCTTGTACTAATTATTTAAAGTTGCATTAACAGAGTAATTTACATCCATATTCAATAAAAATTTGAACAGTTTCATTTTCATTGCTACAAACAAATTGTGATTAGTCTACTGTTAGAACTCGTCAAGTATATGGTTTTTCTCTGGTTCTAATTCACTGAAATTCCAAATATATACGAATTTGCACACAACTGCAAGACTTAGTTTTGTACTCGAACCACTTTTACAAACTACATTTGTTCACCGACTACGTTTCACGTTAAAGAACTTTTTGTTACGGGTTATTTCTGAATTCTGAGTTATTTATAAAGTTCAAACCAAGTGGCACAGTTTAAAAATTCTACAAAAAACGTGGATCGTTATAAATATAGAGCCCTCAATTCTTATTCTTCGAAGACTCCTTCGAAATCGTTAATTTCGGGCGAAAGAAAAAATTCATCGAACTCCGTCGTATTAAAATTGTTACGTGAATTTCGGAACGTTGAACTATGCGAGAATCATCGGTCGAACGAAGAAACTTTTCTCTCCGAATAGCGAGGAACTTGCAGTTCTGGTTAAGGGTAGAAAAGAGGGGGTTGCAACGTTGTGCGTCACAATGTGACAACGTCGCATGAAACACGCAACCAGCACGTTAGGTCTCCTCCATGGCGGGGTGCACGCTTCAGGTGTCTCTATTCGAAGTACAGACTATAGTACTTACTTCCATTGAAGAATACAAAGAGTATTGACAATAATGAAGGCCAAACTACTGACACGTGGACGTTCGAAAGAGGAACAATGCCGATAAAGACGACCCTCGTCTGCCACGCGACGTTCTGATTGCACGGAATTTTACGGTACAAATCATTCTCGACCCCCTAACTGCATTCCTGCTAGACTCCGGTAACAGTACAAACAATCGATAATTCGTACGTCAAATTAGTCGATAGAGTGTGCAAAACCTATGTACATAAGCTGATCATCAGATTGCGGATTTTAACAATTTTTTAAAATGGTCAGTTTAGATTATTTATTGAAATTCTTAAAGAAAGGCATTTGCTGCTCGATGCTTGCAGTATACAAGTTTTATTTTACTTGAAAAACGTTTTCGTTTATAGTAAACGATGGAGACTACCTTCGGAAGTCAAAGTTGACGCCACCGTGGGACACAACTATGTACTTCGAACAACCATGAACCTCGAGGCGCCAGAACTGAAGCCAGCTGACGAACACGAATTCCGGGACCGGCTTACAACTGCTGGTTTCTGGGTAGGTGTGCAGAGGTATGTCCTAGTCAATCAATCAACCGATACAGCTTCAGTCAGCCAGTCAGTTAACTAGCTACTTGATACACAATTAGACATGGCGCGGATTCGACACCTGCTGGTCTGCGAAGTACACAGACCACCGTTCCGCATGCGACATTTGTCCAGCATCATTCATTTGGCGAGAACGAGAATATTTTCTTAAACCATTCGAGTAAATTTTCCTGTACCAAAAAGTAAAGTATACTCGCAAATATATTCGAAACCGTGTGCGAACATTTGTCATAATCTCTCGGTTCCGAGTTGTACGCGGTTTTTTTGCGGAAAAAATCCGTGTATACTTTGCTCGGCGAGCGAAAGGCATTGCCAAAAAGCTCGGCAATCGGTTCGCGATTATTCGCGTGATAGATTAGAATATAGGATTCGAATGTTTCGTGCTGAGTACGCAATTCATCGTCTTCCTCTCTTCCTCACCGTCTCTCTCTCTCTCTGTCTCTCTGTCTCTCTCCTACCGGAAGCTCACAATGCACAAGGAGGTTCCATTATCTCACATCGGGGATGAAGAAAGAGAATCCGTGAGCACACTCACCAAGCATTTTTTCCCTGAAAAGAAATCCGCGTCTGGTGTCGATCGAGTCTAACCGTGAGACTTTTTCTTAGGAACCGTCTTTCACGGGCTGAGTCTTTCTCATGCCAAATTTTAGATTTATCCGTCGCTGAAAGGGGGTCAGATTTTGCTCTTCCACCGGGGGAAGGCAGCCGGCCAACTGCACGCAAATCCATGTGGTTTTCCACGTGTAATCCACGGAGACCCAGCACCGCCGAAAAGAAAAGGACGGAGAAGAAGAGGAGAGAAAGAGAAACAGAGACACGAGAGACGGATTCGAGGAAGATCCTGTGCGTCGTCCACTTCCGCAATGATTCGTTCCTTCGATATACGGGGCGGCAACCGTTGCACTGGCCACCAGAGATCTTCTTGGACCACACATTTCCCGGCTGCTGATCTACCCGGCCACGATTTTTACACGTACTCTTATATATTTAACCCTCCTGCGCACAACCGAGACCGATAAATAAGGATGAAGCTTTAAACATTCAGTTTTGTCAGGAGGTAGCCGGGGAGACTGTATTCAACACTCGGTTGGTGGATGTTTTCTACGTATAATTGATTAGGACCACACACAGCTTCGTTTAACACTTCTCCATAAACCTTCTCGTATCCCGTGTGGTTTTAAAAATGGTCTAAGATTTAACGAAGCAGGATTCGCTAGGTAACCTTGGCGTGTTCTAATAGGTTCAGAACGAACTCCCCTTCACTTCTATGAAATCAGAGACTGTTTTTTGGATTTTCTCTAATTGTCTCTAATTGTCTACCAAAAACCAGCAAGTCCAGAACGAATCCCTTTTCTCTCTCGTTTCTAGAAAATTGCAGACACGACTGTCTTATCCTCCACAGACGGAAGTAGTAGTCTAATGCCTCGACTACTAAGGATAGTCCTTCAGCGGGTCCAGGACGAACGCCTCTTCCTGTCACTTGCTACAGGAGTAACATTCTAATGCGTCCTGAAATGAAAATAGTCCTTCAAGGGGTTCCGGACGATCGCCTTTTGCTGTCAAGTTTACAAAGAGACAGGCAAGTATGCTTTTCGGACCTGGTTCAGGAGTAGCATTCCAATGCATCCCCTAATGAAAATATTTGTTCAGCAGGTCCAGGACGACCGCCTCTTCCTGTCAAGTTTACAATGTGATAGAAGATAAGTATGCTTTTCGGACCTGGATCAGGAGTAGTATTCTGATGCATTCCCTAATGAAAATAGTCCTTCAGCAGGTCCAGGACGACCGCCTCTTCCTATCAAGTTTACAATGTGACAGATAAGTATGCTCTTCGGACCTGGTTCAGGAGTAGCATTCTGATGCATCCCCAAATGAAAATAATCCTTCGAGGGTCCCAGGACGACCGCCTCTTCCTGCTAAGTTTACAATGTGACAGATAAGTATGCTCTTCGGACCTGATTCAGGAGTAGCATTCTGATGCATCCCCAAATGAAAATAATCCTTCAGCAGGCCCAGGACGACCGCCCTTTCCTGTCAAGTTTACAAAGTGACAGGCAAGTATGCTCTTCGGACCTGGTTCAGGAGTAGCATTCCAATGCATCCCCAAATGAAAATAGTCCTTCGAGGGTCCCAGGACGACCGCCGTTTCCTGTCAAGTTTACAATCTGACAGATAAGTATGCTCTTCGGACCTGGTTCAGAAGTTGCACTCTCATGCATCCTGAAAATGAAAATAGTCCTTCACCGGGTCCAGGACGACCGCCTATCCCGCTCACCGTCACACAATAGCGCGGGCCCAGCATCCTAGCAGCACATAGACGATACCACAGGCTCGCGTCGAATATTTCTATTCGCGACAATATCGGCTCCCTCTCTCGAACCGCTGACCCCCTAACGCGAACCGTCTCCGTCTCCCTCCATATTACCGTGAATGTCCTCCCGTTATGCACCATATGCCACGTTCAAAGAACCGACGGGGGAGGAATATACGCGACTGCTTGATATTTCTGTGCTTGGTTTTTACCAGGAGAATGGCCTCTAAGCATCGACCGTGGGCTCGTTTTCAGCCAAAACAATATCATTTCATCCCCGCTATGAGGTTTTCCATTCTCTCTCTCGGGTCACTTCCTCGGTCGCGACAGGTAGTGGGTTCCGCTTTCTCTTGCTCTCTGTCCCTCTCTCTCTCCTTTTCGCGCGCGTTCTCTCTCTCTCTCTCTCTCTCGGAAAACCCCCGTAGGTGGACTGCACACCGACGACGACCATTCGGTCCTCTGGGTCCCGGCTATACCGAAACCTATTCGACTGGGCGACAGCAACACTAGCGCTCCGGCTGCAACGCTGCCGCTGCCAGCCATACCCCTTCGTCTCCATCAAGTTTAACTTGGCGCAGCGAATTTCCAAGTACCGTTTTACGAGTTTTCGTTGCCACTGGGAATAGACGGATCAGTCGTTACGCCGCTCGGTAAATGTTGTTCCCGAAGTGACTGCTGTTTCTGTACGGCCGTCTCTATGGGGCCGAGCCCTCTCCCGTACCCGGATAATCAATTTTGCAGCGAGATTACAATTCGTTTGCGATGCTGACCCCCGAACACACACGCGCACACGCGCCGCGCCCGGTGTATCGTTAATTAGCTGCAAAATCGAGTTGACTTTTTCAGCCGTGCCACGGCAGATTTGCTGGGTTTCGGTTATTTAACGAATGCGTCTTTCCCGGCGACGCGACGCGACGCGACGATGCCGCCGGCTCGTTTCGCTTCGGGCATTTCGCGATTCTTGTTTAAATGCTTCGACCGACCGGCCCTTTCAAAGGATCCGCGCGCAGATTATGGCTCAAAGAGTGCACGTTTGATTTCCGGCCCGACACGCAGAACCCTTCCGTTTGGAAAATCTTTTGCAATTTCATTTGACGGATTTACCGCCGCTATTGCCGCGTTCTGGCGAGTTTCTGAATTTTAATTAACCGGGGGGACCCGATGAGAGCACTTAGCGTACCTCCCTGTGTCTGTGTATGCAGTGTTTTAATGTTAACACTAGAACTGAGGAATGGAATTTAAAAATCTATTACACTTACAGAGTTTCTAATTTTTTAATTGAAGGATTCAAGAATTATTCTTATATTTATAAAGTTGCGTAAAGCTGTCGCTTTTTGGTAGAGTGGGATAATTTTTATTCCGTGATATATTCAGATGGTAAAAGAATAAAATTTAGAAGTTCGAAATGCATGCCATCGAACAGGTATGTGCTGGCGTTGTCTGGCCATTGCTCATCGTTTCTACTTACTCGAAAGTCTACTGACTGTTTCACATCACCTAGCATTCAAAGTCGGTTGTTTCGAGTGCTAAATTTTTCTTCCGTGTTTCTGGCACATTTTTTCATATAAAAACACTCGCTCCCCATTTATTCCACTAAACAAATTTGTGAAAAATTCGGTAGAGTAACTTGTTTCACTGGTAAAAATGACACAAACTTCTTCACTTTTAACAGACGAGATATTTTTATAAATCTGCAACGAACAAATAGTGGTTCTATCAATATTGTTGCTACATTGCATGTGTACGACAGTGTGTAAAATGTACGAATTTATATAGAATTTGGCTTGTAGGATTTGTTTATAAATATCTGCAGAGGGAAAAGATAGTTACACAAATAATATTTTTCTGTTTGTGATTTTGCGACGGTACAGAGGAAACCCGCGAATGTTGAAAGGTTTGTTTATAAATCTTTCGAGAAGGAAAAGTTAGAATAATATTTTTCTGCATGCGCGTGTACGACAGTATGAGGAACTGAACGCTATAAACAGCCGAAGAGTGTAATGTAAATGTCAAGATGAAGGGAAACTGTGGAACATATCGATTTTCCCGGTTTTTCCTCTTGTGGGCACCGTTTTGAGGAGATTATGGAAGGGCCACTGTCAACATACTCGACGACGAAACTCACCCCTATTTATTCAACCGTGAAACAAGTTATCCGTTACACTTTCTCGAAAACTCGTGACTTTACTGCTTTCCAGTTTGAAAGTTTTGTCAATCGATCGTGCACTATTCTCTTGTCACAATTGTTGTACCTATTGCAGCATAAATACTGGAACTGTCTGCAATTGAACCGATCATTTAATCTCCGAAAAAAATACTACGTTAATATTTGACACTATTTATTCAGCACGTACCTAGCACAATATAAAAATATTAATCAACCACAAATACATACTTTTATCAATATTAGGTTCTATATCTCAATCCGTAGTTCAGTTTTCAAAGACGTTATATTTATTAATATTTTCCAGTACTTATCAAGGACGCAGTAACGAATGCAGAAAGTAACCAGAAACGCTCACTTTTTGTTAGTCGGTACTAATAAATTTATCTTTCGCGGTAACCGATTATTGACAATCACTTGTGGCGGCTATAGCTTGCTGGGGACGTAGCTGAGGTATTTTTAGATACCGTCGTGATAACGTCGAAGGTCAGTTTTTCTCTCTCTCGCCCTGATCAATGGAATAATTTTTACATATTTGTCAAATACCCGGTGCGATGCATTCCACGCCGTGCGGATGTTGCGCAGCTGCTTTGAAATAGTCGAATCAATAACTGTGTGCGGTAAAATATGACTGGCAGTCATCCATTCCGGCCGAAATGACTCGAGCATTGTCTCCGACCTTGTTCGGATCGCTCCAAATTACTTGGCAAATAATTCTGACAAAAAAAAAAAACGGTTGTCACCTGTGCGTCACATACGTGGCTACTGAATACTGCAAATTATTTCATTGCCGATTCAATACAGTCAATTATTTCGCACTCTCCTGCGGGTTTTATTAATGAAGTCATTTGAGTGAATTAAAATTAATTTCGTTACTGAATATGACCAGCTTGCTTTCAATTGGAAACTGAAATATTTAAGGAGCGTTTTAACGAGCTCAATCATTCATCGATTTGAATACTAGAATTGACGGCTACAGTTTTTTCATTCTACAGCTTTCGAAATTAAAAAGAACCATTCCGTAGGGAATTGTTAACTGTCGCGAATAATATGATAAAAATTATTCAGTCTCGACGAACGCGGTTAAAAACTTAAACGCTTGATAAATCCGGGACTGAAAATCATGTATATGTTGATCGGTTTTAGCGCAGATCAATATCCCTGAATAACCGGCATGCTAATATTTCTATAGCGCTCATTCATTTCAGGACACAACAATTTTCCCCGACACGGTGGAATCGTTAAAACAAACTCAGCAACTTCCACCTGGCCACTGTTCTCAATTGCTGGTAAGTGGACTATAGATTTTCCGCATTCGTGTGGCACACGTGGATGAACGGGGCGCATCGAATCATGCACTCCGGCCCGAAGAATATAATGATTATAGCGCGCGCGCGCGGAGAGTACGGATAAACTCTCGCCGCGAATAAAAAGAATGCAAAACGCGTTCGGATTCCCCGTCGGTCTCCCGGACGAGGCAGCCAATGAAAATTCGAAACTGCATCCGCATCGAGCTCATAAGAATGATTACAAACAACGCTGGCGCAGCTCGAAATAAGCCATAAAATCTCCCTAAGGACTCGGGGCGCGGGTGTTCAATTTGCTTGATCCCAATACGACTCGGTCCGTAAAATAACAGCCGGATTCGTTGTGCCGGGATTCGATTCGGGGGCGGGGAGAGAGCTCTCGCGCTTTCTGCCAATTAATAACATCAATTGTCCATAGAATTAACAACGGTCGCAGTTGTTACAATACAATATCGTCGTCGGGGGCCGTTGCCGGCCGCGATCACCGGCTCAATATTGAGCGGAACTGTAAACCGGCCGGGCCGGCACGGCGCGCCGCGCCGCCCGTAATTAATTTATAATCAAATTCGAATGGATCTATGGTGGCGAAGCGGTAACGGACGAGCTCGTTTCCCGACGGAAGAGTCATGGCCGACCCCCGATAAATCAGGCATACAGAGCGTCACCGATCTGCCAGTGCGAACCGCAAGTAACCCACCCCCAAAATAAGTGGAAAAGATGGAACTGGTTTTAGTGGAAAAGATAGTTTAGTGGAGGTTTAGGTTTAGTGCAAAATAAGTGGAAAAGATGGAAGATGGTTTTTCTTTGGAGACTATCGTTCCCGAGAAAAATCAGCTGGATTAAATGCGAAAAACTTTCTTTTGCGGCTTATTGTTTCACGGCAGATTCGCCGTTTCTCGCCCCATCAATGGATCGGTGACACCCTGTATACGAGGCCCCGAACGACTGTCTGCAAGAGTGATCGAAACAAGCCGCAATCAGGTGGAAGGCGCGGAAAATGCGAAAACTTAATAGGGGCTGCATAAAGTGGCCTCGAGAAGCAGCCCGTTGGCAAGAGGCCGGCGACGAGTGGGTGGTGGAGGAGGAAGGGTGAATATAGAAAGACGGGGCTGGTAACCACCCCTGCAAGGTACCTACGTGGCATTCAGCGGCGCGAATGGTGGTGGCGCGGGCTGGCGCGCCAACTAAAATTGAATCTGCGGACGAAACTTCGGTAACCTCGTCAGGAAACCGAAGCTAAAGCCATCCATCGCCTCCGCTTTCGTCGTCGGCCTCTTTCCCGTCGACGTACCCATTGTCGACTTCTGTTCCATTTTGAAAAATCGCTGCCACTTTCCCGCGCGACCCTCCCTCCCCCCACCGTCTCACTTTCCCCGTCTGATTCCACTTAATCATCCCCTATTAAAATCCCTCGGTGACCGCTGCATCGCACCTTCAGGAATATTCCAAAATTTGTTGCGCGAAAATATCGAAAGTTCCATTCAGTGTCCTACTCGCTCTGAGAAATATTTAAAAATTAATTGCAGTGGAACCTCGACTGTTCGAACTAATCGGTGTTCGGATAACAGAGCGATTACTTAGTTTCGCTGTTAAACTAAATCCTTTCGAAATTATGTGCCCGGAAAAACGAGTTCGAAAGTTCGACTTTGAGCACTGGCAAGTAGTATTGGTTGGCCGTAGGTCAGACGCGCCCTATTTAACAGCTCGCGCAACCACTGAATGTTCCAACTTGATTTTTTCGTAAACCAAGGATCAACCAGAAAAATGTTGTTCACTATAATTACCCTAACTTACTAACATTGTCAATAAAGCGACACTAAACAGTTCGGTCACGAATTAAGTCATGTGGGAAAGGTTTAATAATGTTGACGAATTTAAAGTGACACGTCGATTGCTGGCTACGCGTTTGTTAATCGACGTAATTTCGTTTCGTTTATGAGTAGAAAACCGGTTCTAACGAAGCAATCAACGAACAGCTTTCTCGTCGACCAATAAACGAAATCCTGTTGCTTATTGATTTCCCTATAGATTTCAGTATCCATACGCAGACGACCGGTGCTTCGATGGACAGGCTTAATGTCGCTGAATCCTCGTAGCAATGTGCAAGTGAACTCGCACATGAATAAGATATAACTTCGCTAGTTCCGAATACTTTCTTCGAGGTCGGAACTTTTTGATAAATTGCGGCGGTATATTGAAACCGACCGCAGTTTCTAATTTAGTTTAAAATTAACATCGTACCCGCCGACGCTGCTTTTACTCTCATAATATTCATTAAGTATTTCATAATTAAGTGCCGCGATCGTTTCTTTCGTTTACCGAGACTGACACCGCAAAGCCTCCTGTTAATTATTCCAACATGTGCATCATCGAGGACGCATCAGCGTGTACAATAAACGCCGACAATTTTTACCAGTCGACACGTTCGTTCGATGATTATTCTCTGATTATTATTCTCCAACGTTTCTTCCGTCTTGGTAGAAAAATCGGCGGGGGTAATTAAAATAGTAAACAGCAAATAAAAATAATATTAAAATAGTAATTACAGTTTCAGAGAATTTAGAAATTCTGCTGTTTTCTAATTACTACAATTATTAAAGAAAAAAATTTTTCACTCGACTCCTGTTACTTCCAGTCGATGCACAACATTAGAAAATGACCGCGAACGTCGATCCATTCGCCTGGATCGAAAAGAACAAAATCGTCGCGCATGAAGCGCGAAGTTGTCCGTGTCGGCAGCGTGATTCGCGGCGCTGAGCCTCGTTAACAAAACTCGGTAGCTTTGTATAAAGGGAATGGTTGACGATATTTAGCCGCTTCCCCGTCGGAGGCTCGAGTGAGCAGAATTAATTTTCTTATTAGATCGTGCCGCTTTCGTAGTTTATTCTTCGTCGAACAATCTCGCCGTCCGCTAAATAATTGAGCGTCCCATCTCGGTGGTATCGTGCTCGCGCGTCTTGGTCGTCCCAAACCGGTGGTTTGCTCCACGGGAATTCCCGTGTTCCATTGGACGTCGGACGTCTGTCTCCCCCTTTCTCTCTCTCTCTCTCTGTCTCTCTCTCGCGTTGATACGTCCGTGTTCGAAGCGTCCGAGCGCGAAAGACCGCAGAGAACTGGCAAAAAATGGGGGTTGGGAAAAAAGGGTGCAGGAAAGAGAGCAACAGAGAGAGACACAGTGGGCGAGGTGAAGAGAGAGAGAGAGAGGGAGAGGGTTGGTAGGAGGAGAGGGAAGAGGGGAAGCCAGCGGGCAGCTCGCGTTTCGAGGGTTTTGCTCGTGGCTGCGGGCCACTATTTAATCCTTAAGTAATTAACGGGATCGATTCGCGTTGGAGTCCGATACGGGGCCAAATGCCGTGATGTCTGGTGGTCTTCGATAAATTCCATGCATCCACTTGCCTACGTAGCTAACGTGCATGCCACGCAGGTAGTATACGTGGCGAAGTGGCACGATGCCGGGACTTGCGCCCTTGTTACGCTCCCACGACACGTACACTTGCGATGTAACGGTAACTACAGTTAGTACGTGCTAAGTGTGCACGGCTACGGATTGCCCTATTGGCAGCTCCACGTATTCTCCTCTCTCTGGGTTACACATACGTGGATAAACACGCCTCCGTTCGTTGTCGCGCCACGCGTTACGCTCACTTTTTCCCATGCGTTCAACACCCCCTCCGAACCACCGTCACCACCCCCACCCATCTCGCGACGCGATACGCGTTTTACACCCACCGCGAACACCCGCGCGATGACTATAGAACGACGGTCGGAAGAATTCTAATGTCGGCTGAGATTCGCCGATCTACTTGGATCTACTACCCCCTCAACGAAGAATTATTTCTGGAAAAGTGTGCGCCACCCCTTCGGCGAAACGAAGAATTATTTCTGGAAAAGTGTGCGCGCCGCCGAAACTTGCCACGAATTTCATGAATTTTAATTTCACCAGTTTCATGAACTTTAAATGTGCATTGTTCGTGACTAAGACCCCGGATTTCTTAATAGCAACAACCATTTCAATCGTGAACCAACAAAGTCGATGAAAAGCACAACAGTAATTGTCCAGACAAGATCGTAAAGCTTCAGGAAGAATTGCTCAAGTATTTGCCGAGACTGATTTATATAGCGAGTGAACGACACAAGTACGCGAGTGTACTGTCGAATTTATAATAAGTGTTACACGTCGAACGATAATGATGGATTATCGACTCACATATCGCAACCTCAGATTGACCAGGAACTTTGGTAATCATCTACGCGATCGCATACGTACATTCGCGGGGACTGGTCTCTTGTTACGTGGCTTTCATACGCGTCGACATACCGCCATTGATAGCGCTCAGTCATTAAGGTCAAGACACGTGATTTTGATCAAAGCGATTCGTTCGTGTGGCGTTATCATTGATCGGCGTATATGCGAGTGCCGCATCGCGGTCGTCTTTATGAAATTTACGGCAATCGATTCTAATTATTCACTGTTTATATTTCCTTTTGTCGGTGGCTACTACCCATCCTAAACGGGGTTGTAACAAATCAATTTATGCTGCGACGAAACTGTCAATTTTGCTCCGACATAAGTATGATCGACATATACAGTCAAAGTATACAAGTCATACAAGTTTTGTTTACTTGTTACAGCATTCTATAATATTGATATAGACGAGTAGTCTTACGTAATAATTTCGTAGTGTAATATTACGTAGTAGTCTTACACAGTAATATTACATACTAATTCTAGATAATAATTTTAGTGTAATCTTACACAGTAATAGTACTTGGTAATCTTATACAGTAATATTAAATAGTAATTTTACGTAAGAATTTTAAATAGTCATTTTACCTAAGAATTTTAAATAGTGATTTTACCTACGAATTTTAAATAGTAATATTACTTAGCAATTTTACACAGTAACATTACACAGCAATTTCATCATCATACGTTACCTAGTAACGTTTTAGAACAGTCTGGGTCAAAAACTGAAACCGCCACACGGCTCAAATTTTTCCCGAAAAGTTTCCTTCGCCTTTCCCGATTAATTTGAACAACGAAATCGTCGCCGATTAATTTGAATTAATTTGTGTTGGGTCTCGCATGTTCGTCGCAGTTCGATCGTCTAGAGATGCATGCGGGAACGAGTCTGGGAAAGAGTCATGATCGTCGAGCGTTCGAACGATTCAGCGCTCGTTCATGCGCTTTTTGAGTCTGGCCTTGCCTGCCGGCCGAATCTAGAACTTCGGAACGCGCGTTCTCTCTTGTCTCTATTCGATAAGAGCGGATTCGAAACTGAACAACTCTTGGTGTACAGCTGCAGCGTACCTGCAACAACGGTTTCATTGTAATCCTGGCGCAGTTGGTACGTGCTAAGTGCGCACAGTTAAGGGCCGCCTATCGCGACACAGTCGTTCCCGGTGGCTCGGTTTATTCGAGGACAGGTAGCTACCTGGTGTTTTCCCGGGAAAATCACTTTTTTCCCCCGTTGTTTTTTCTCCGCGAGGAACGATTCCATCGAATGTTTCATGGTCGCTGATGAGAGGCTGGAGGAAACTGAGAGAGAGAGGGGGAGAGAGCGAAGTGTATGTGTGTGTGTGAGAGAGAGAGAGAGAGTGGGAGACTAGTATCGAACCGACGACGAGTACACACAGGATCGTAGCAGGCAGAGGCCACTTATACGACACAACGTGATGCCGTTCCGCGAAACGATACGCAACGTTAAAGTATGATGTAGGGGATTTCGCTCGAACGAACAAAGATCCTGGCAGGAACGTCGTTCGAGTAGCTCGGCGTACGAGATCCTGGCCGGTTGCCAGCATTTTTTTTTTTGGTTCCCAGGGCTTTGTTAGGCCGGGCCAGCGAGTTATAAATTTTTAATTGAGCTGTTACGTTTCGTCAGGGCTTTCGGTAAATATTTATTAGCTGGTAATTACCGGGAGATAATTATTCGGCCGAGGGCGAGCCGGTTGGCCGGGTTTTTCCCAGCGAAAATCACCGGTCACCGACGCGACGCCGATCGAGAAAAGTCGATCGACCCTTAATGGGAGCAATTAAATCCTCGGCCATCGGACGTTATTGTCCCGGCAGGCCGCAACACCTTGCGGGGGAGTTGCTCCGCCTCGCCCTCGCCTCGTATTCCAATTTTTATACGGGTCACACACAGATCAGCACACTAGCCCTCCGCACCCTCTCTCCCTCTCCCTCTCTCTCCCTTGATCTCTCTCTCTCTCTCTCTCTCTCTCTCTCTATCCCTTTCCCGGCATCCTACAAAGAAGTTAGCACTCCTTTTATGACCGTCGAAATTGGAGCAGGGAATTGCGGTAGTTTCGCGGCCGAAAGTATCCTGGCCGGTATTACGTATGAAGTAAAACGGAAATAAAATTTCGCCGAAGCCGAAGTGAAGGGAAGCCGGAACGACGCATATCAAGATAAACAAATATGTCTGTGTGTGCGCGCGTGCTTCTGCGGACCCAGGTTTATTTAGCGACCTCCTCCCGCAGCCCGCGGGCAACATGTCGACAGGGATACCCGTGACATCGCAAACACGACGTCCATGGAAGTAGACTGCGAAGTTAATTCGACAAGTTTATGGCCAGAACTCGATCGACTCTGCCGTCGAAATAGCGCACGGGAATCTGCACACGAAGATAAAGCTCGCCACGTTTGCCCCTCCGCTTGATCTTTAATCACGAGACTGCGGATTTTCGGCGGAAAATAAATTTGGGGAAGTAGTGCAGTTAGCACTGGGTTTCGCGGAGCGCTAACAGTGACTATTTTCCATTACTTTGTAAAAATAACGGGTACGTGCTACACGGATTTCTAGGATTATTTTTAAATTAATATATACCCCACGAAATAAGTTTTCTAAATATTTTCCCATGTACGCATCTTTAGAATCATAATAATCTTAAATTAAAAATGTTAGAACGGGTCCCGTAAACCTAGTGCTAATCCTCGGTGGTTCTATTGTTAATAATTTTAGCGTTTTTTCGTCGAAGAAGGTGTCTGAGAAATGTTTACGGATTTTGGCAATCATTCAATATATGTACTTGGTCTAGTGTTAGATAACTAGCAACGATTTCTGTTTGAATGGTTGGAGAGGTGCTTCGTTTCTGTTAGACAGTAGTTTATGTCTTTTTAACAGTCAGACTGCCATGATGGTCTTATATGGTGACATAATTTTTATATGGACCTAGAAACTCGGGTTTTATTAGTATCTATTAACTGTACACGGTCAGCGTTCCATGAAAACGGGGATTAACATGTATGTTAAGCTCACAGTGAAATAGGACAGTTTTTGATCGGACAGATTTTTCACTCGACATTTTCGAAGCGACTTCTAGACGAAGTTTAATAAATACGCATTGCAAAGATACAGTAGGTAGGAGAACATTGTAACAAATAAATGCTGCTCACTACCTTTCGCTCGTTCTGCAAAAATTCTTTTAAACATTGCTTTTCGAATAAAATGTGAAAATTCTCAAAATGTGAAAATTCTCAAAATGTGTGTTTCTCTGAAATGTGAAGATTTTATGGCACTTTTGTGACTGTTGAGGCGACAATTAACGTGCTAGATAGTTCTGGGTGTCTGCTATGCGATTTTCTGGTGCCAGGGACGTGTTTGCGTTCAGTGCAAATTTTCTCTTTCGGATTTGGAACCAGCTGTACTTTCGAATGGCACCAGCGGCCATTAAGACGAAACTTGACGATGGAAACATAAAATCTGGTGTAGAAGACAGTTAACCTGTATTTCATGTCGGTGGAAAATTAATCCGCCACTTAGTACTGCTCCCCAACTGGTCAGTTATAAATTTGTTGAAACCCGAAGGAACAAGATCTCGTACAGCTGACGGCGATTCTACGTGTAAGAATAAATTTTAAAGAAAGGAATAACATTTTTTCCTTCGACGCCTTGTTTTTGAGAAAATCGAGTTTAAAGATCTGCCAGGTTCGCGTGCTTATGTAGCAAGTAGAATTGGTTGGTCATGACCAGACGCGGCTGGCGGACGATTCCTATCGCAGATCACGCGTATCCACTGTAATTTCAAACTCTATTTTCTCAAAAATAAAGCCTCACATGAAAAGATTTTATCCTACGTTTACAACTTATTTTCTTTTCACGTAGAATCACTCCGGTTACCGAAACTCGCGTTACGCAAAAATCCCTGGCTACTGTAGCGGCCAATCTGGCCCTCTAAAGGATAACCCAGTCAAATCTAGGGTTAGCTGGTTCGCACCAGTTAACTCGGGCTTAGGCCCTATCCGGAGCATCGTCTCGCGAGACACGGAGCATAGTCAAGAATTTCCCTGAAAACCCGGGGATTTTATATCGCGCTCGATATACCTATCAAGATTGATCTCCCGAGACGATCTCGAAGCCGGTGGAGCCGTCTCGCGTCCGATCTCCTTGGCTGACGGGATCGATAGCCTCGTCGAAATATTATCTAATGCACGGCTGGGTTCGCCCGAATACAATAATTTGATTGATGGGTATAAAGCGGTTTAAAACAGCGCGCGACCCGTAGCAGGCGGCTACGAGGATCGCGGGCTCGGATGGGGGGTTGGCGCGGGCGGTTTTAATCGCGAGAGTCGGGCTGCCTCACCCCCTCTCTTTCTCTCTCTCTCTCTCTCTCTCTCTTCCTCGTCGTCTATCGTTAACGGATTGACAGGGGCAACGGAGCATAGCCGGGCGCCGGCACAATGTACCGGTTAAAATTTATCTTAGACCGGTAACGGGGGATGGGGGGGAGAGGGGCCCCGGGATGATAGTGTAAAGCCATAAATCTGGGAACGGCGGCGAGGGACGAGGGGGCAACAAGGGGGGTGATTCAAGGGTGGCAAAGTGGCGTTGGTGTACCTGATTTGTTGGCGGCTGTCGCTGCGTGGGTGAGGGTAGCTGCTGCGGTCAGCTTAGGCGGTTCTATCTTCGGCGGCACGGTGTACGCCGGTATGGGGCCCGGGTTCGTCATGGTGGTCATCGTCGTCGGCATCATCATGGTCGACATGGTCAGCATCTTCGACGCGTTCCCGTGTCGCCGTGGCGAGCTATCCTTCCTGCAACGATCCCCGTCACGTGACGGCTGCGAGCGAATTTTCCGCGTCGTTTTCTACCGTTTTCAACCGCGTTGTCCGCGTCCGATCGGTTTGCAGGTTCCACGCCGATGAGAGGGTGGCGGGCGGTGGTGGGGGGTGGGGGAAAATCGTCGGACGTGTTGCGGGAGTCGTCGAGAGTTGTGCACGACGCCGTGGATCGATGCCGTGTGACAACGATCGCGGGATCAATCGGTCACGATGCCGTCTCGCATGTCACTCGATCGTCGATCGGTTCGAGGAGCCGATTACCAACAACAACCACAGGTGTCTCTCTTTTCTGTCTTTTTCGCGATCGAAATCGGCTAATAGCGAGACACTATCGCCGGCGATTCCTTAATCGCACTGTCACAGAGATCGCGGCGAACCCTCCTCCCTCGCGACATCACCTTACATCGTCGGCGGACACACTCGTCTGCCGATCTCCGCGGACGTTCGTTTACCGGACGTACCCGAAAGTTTACCGGTCTCTTTCTCTCTCTCTCTCTGTCTCTCTCGCCGCGAAACTTCTCCTGCTCCGTCGCGCACCAGTTTCTATCTTCGAGTATTGTCCGAAAAGCGATTCTACCGTCACGAGTTTAATCTCCGATCGAGCATCGCAAGACGCGCGCCGCAACAAGCTTTCGTTCGTGCGCTTTTACGAAACGTGTCCCACTACCGATCACGAACGCACCGATTTGCACGTGATCTCCCCGTTGATTCGGAACCACAAGAACAAACTATCTATCTATCTATTTATCTATCTATATATCTATCTATCTAGCTATCTATCCATCTATATCTATTTATCTAATCATCCGCGCGTCACTCACAGAAAAAAAAAGGTTCGCAAAACCTCCCGCCCGCGGAGAGAATTCTTCCGTTCACACTAGCACTTTCCTCTCTGACGCTTCATCCCACGCGAACGCGGTCAACACGATTACAACGGCGAGAGTGGCGTGCGGAACGCACGCGGTTTCTGCGTGCTGCCCGCCCGATGTCTTCGCGGTGTCACTTCAATTGGCAAACGTCATCGAGAGTGGCAGGCGTCACGGGTGCGTGTCTCTCTGTATTGTGGGTGCGCGCGTGTCCCACTCCTTATGCGTGTGTGCTCTCTTGTAACCGAAGCACAGCTGTTCTCTCTGTGGTGAAACGAGAGAGAAAGAGGGGCCGACGACGACAACGACGACGACAACGACGACGACAACGACGACGAAGACGACGACGAAGAGTCGCGACGGCGACGTGGCCACGACGGATGGAACGACCACGACGACCACCGACCACAACGACTACGACGAGCACGACTACGACGTGAAACGTTCACGACGACGACGACGACGACGTTCTCTACGCTCTCCACGCTGCGCGCGTTACGTCACGTCCGGCCGAGCGTAGAGTCGGAACTCGTCTGGCGGGGAGAGCGCGAAGGGATGCCTGCGTTTGCCTGCCTGCCAGCCTGCCAGCCCTGGACGCCCGCCGTCGCGACGCCCAGAGGCGCCGGCGTTCCCGAGCGTCCGCGAAATCGCACGAGTTAAGACGCGAGCCAGTAGTCGCTCGCTCGCCGCCAAGCCGAAAGGGTTGCCCGATGCGGCGGCATCACTATGCGCCGACGAACCTACGCACGATACTCTTTCACTATTTTCGATCACATTCTATCACGCTCTCCACTATACTCTCGCACTGAATTTATTCAATGATATTTTGCTCAACGTTCACACTTTTTTTTTTCGATATGTGTTTCGTTAGACTCTGTGCTGTTGCGTGGGGGTTGATAAATTCGAAATAAACTACTTTCTTGTGAAATTGATCACGCTGTCGCCGTCTTTTCCATCTACATACGGGCAATGATATTATTTATGCTGCTAGTTTGATTAGTGTGCTGATAGTCCGTGCGCTGTAAGGCTGGTTGTGAAGGGTGGGGGAATAATAAATTGTAATTTTAGGTTAGCTGTGGGATTTTTCATATTGTCTTTCTGTCCTCAAACAACGTTATTTATCTACCCTGCTGCTTTCATTTGTATTTTGCTAGGCTATATGTGAGCGTTGAAAGACGTACATTACAATGTTGAGTTTCATGAAATTTTTCACATTGTCAGTCGCTTTTGCGGAATTTTTCACAGTGTTTGTCTTGCAGGATTTTTCACGCAGTCACTGACTTTGCTACCCGACTACAGACAACGCTATTATTTATTTACCATGCTACTTCCATCCGTGTGCTGGTACTGCGTGCTGGCCGAATGCAATTTGTATGCGGGTGGAAAGATTGTAAATAGATTATAGTTTTGGGTTCTTGTGGAATTTTTGGGATAGTTCGCTTGGCTGTCGATTTGTTGATATTTTCGGTTGCATTTCGTTTGTATTGCGTCCCTGAGTCATTTAGGGCGGTTTGTTTTTTTTCGGGGAATTTTTGGGTTTAGAAATTTGATTTAAGAAAGTTTTGACAAGTATTTGCAGTAAAAGTGTAAGGTCGAATTGATTGCGAATTAATGTAGCAATTCGTGTTGGAGAGAATTTTGGAAATGCTTTTTGGAGATCGATTTGGAAGGATTTTGATGAGTATTTTTAATAGAATTGTAATTATAGGAACTAAAGTTGGAACTGATTGATGGATTAATTTGAAACTGCTTGAAATTTGTGATGAACCGGGAATTGGATCGTTCGAATAATTATAAGAGTGGTGAATGGAACATTGATGACGTTGATTCGTGGAATAAATGCTGTCAGTCTAATATGTTCGAGATGTAACGCAAATTTAAATATTCATGAAGCAGGTGTAAATTCTGTATTGAAGCACAAGTTGATTGCATCTGACCATGCTTTTTCGCAGCACAAAATAACAATAAAAAATTCTGTCGGTTAACGTACTGTTCTCATCCGCTAAATAACAAATTAGCGGATAAATTAATCATTTGCTGCAATGCTGAGCAGCGATGTTAAAAAATTTTATGGTATTAATAAACACAATGTCACAGTTGTTGTGACGAGTTACTGCAGGTCACTACCACTTGCGAGTAAGAAAAATAAATAAAGGAAAAGCATAGCAATTTACTGTCAACTGTATACAAATGAAATAAACTATGAACGATCCACACTAGAGAAATATATTGGAAGACTGTCACGGAAACGAGGTCAAGGTTACATGCTCAAATTACCTCAGCGAGGTCAAGGTTACATGCTGAATTCATCTCTATGATATATTTCTCACAGAATTATAATTCTGAAAAGTTAAGCAAGAACAACACCGATTTTTGTTGTTGTTTTGATCATCCACTTGTGAGCCAGACAAGCAACAACAATTTTTCTCTTTTCCATCTCCATTTGCTGACGTTATGATGCGTTTTGTCGATAAGGGTGTTTTATTCGTTGCGTTCCAAACGTGACAATGCTTCGCAAAACTTGCTCGGTTGCATCGCACTGCTGAAACGCGCGAAAAATGCGCATGCGACAAAACTCCCTTCTCTGCACCGTCCCCTATTAGCATACTAGTCGGTAATTAGATAGAGACGAAAGTATCGGGCTCCAGTCATGAATTAGTCACCGAAAACGTCGATTTCTATTTTCCATAAAATCAAATTATTCTAACAATCGACAAGAAAATGGTGAAGAAAAAAAGGAATTTAATTGAATCGAAATATACAACGAGAAGAAATTGAGAAATTAGTATTGAAATATATTGAATGATACGTAGTGTTCATTTAGTTAATAACATGTGTGTTATAGAAAAATCACTACGTACAATGGATTAAAAATCAAAATACGTTTAATACGCCTAATTATCGACGCAAAGTATTATCTTTCGTCAATTTAATAATTGCGACTCGAACACTATCAACGTTGCGATCGTTTTTCCGTCTCTGATTGCGATATTGGAGTAATGGGATCTGATTACTCCATTTGGACAGCCTCTTCATCATTTAAGCTTGTCTCGGTAGTTGCTGTTTTGCCTAATCGATTTAAGAAGGATAACTGGCGTACATAGATGTATTACCTCACAGGAACTGCTATAGATTTATTGCTTGTCCCATAAATTCTTCCCTCGCTCGTGTATCTTCTGCCCAAAAAATCGACTTTTTTGCGGATCTCCAGAGAGTGGATACAGTCATATTAACCCCCATTACATATTCAGAATTGGACAGTGAACGGTACATCAATTTTTCAAATTTCAAATACATTGAAACAATGCGTGTAGTTTTCTGACGAATACTCGACGGGGTTGCAGTATTACAAAATATTTTAAAACAAGTCTTACCGAAAATTGAGAAACAATTTTGCATTTTTCCTATGACTTTATTAGACGTCAGTTTTTAATTTTCTAGATGAAATTTAATTATTTAATCATCATTGCACAAGAGCCTACCATAAATATGTACGACCGAATCATTCTTTATTCTGTAATGTTTTCGTTGTCCTTTGTTTTTTAATTTATTCGTGACAGGATCGCGAAACAAAATGTGAAATTAAAATAAAAATGCGATAAAATTTTCCGGCTCGTCGAGGATTTTCTTTTTGATAGTTTTATTCTTTTACGAAGGTTAGTGTGATACCGTGGACAATTATTTCGGCGAAAAAGTAATGTTTTTCGGTGGAAATCGAGTATGTTTAAACAACGATCGATACACTTCGGTCGGAAACTTTTAGCCTACCAAGTGGGTTTCAACTTCGAAGGGATCTTGTTCGCTTGCTGCTATCTGCTGTGCAAACGCTTCGCATTATGTCCTGGAAATATTCACTTCACTCGGAATATACTCTACAGATATTTGAACTTTCGGCGATTGGCAGCGCTATTTCACGTCTGATGGTTATCGCGGCTGCTGCTTCAGAGTGCTTATAAATGCGTCGCAGCCAAAAAAAAAATATATATGTTCTCGCGGTTTACAGACTTACTTTTACACAGATTTACTTTTCTAAAAAAGTGTGTCCAAATTTCCGTGAATACGCACCGTTGTAAAAGCAATTTATCAAATGTTCTACGACTTCTATTTCTATTCCCAATGAACAGTCGCCCTCGATAAGAAAAAAACTCTGAAGAAATTCTAGAAAAATTTACATTAATATTTACGATCGATCTCGCCGAGTCTTGTCCACCCCACAACCAAAATAACAATATTATGTTCAATAATTATGAAGCCATAATGATATACGATGCTATATAACGATATATAGTTATAATGATACCATCAATTTGTTTGCGTTCATTAAATCGACCGAATAATTGAGCAAACAAAAGTACTTTGTTCAATCTTCCTACGCACAACGTTTTACTATAGAGCATTTATTGAAATGTAAAGTTAGTATGCTTTTCGTCTTGGTAAATGTAGTTACGTTCCCCGAACCTTATTAGTTATGTTAATCTGGAAAGTTTAACATAGTCCGAGGTCGCTATACATTTTTGAATTATTGACAAAGATCTTCCGACGATCTTCTACGACGAGTCTTATCAGGATCTTATCAAGTCTCGACTAGCTCTCGCCCTTTTTTATTTTTTTTTACATATTTAATGTGTAGCAAAACCTAATTAGAAACTCTAGAAATTCTAAAAATTGAAATATAACTGGGTGTTCGTGAATTTGTGAAGGTACAGCGTCGGTTGTTATTTATTTATTTTATTTCTTTTTGCCGCATTGTCTGCAGAGCATAAGGGTTTGCATGTTTCATGCGCCATCGAACGAGAATTTTCTAAAAACGGGAACACCATTCGAAGAAGGAAAGTTAAATCTACCTTTTCGATTTAACTTCGCATTTGTTCCGTGTGGATCGATGGAATAAAGCTTTAGCATTCCCTTTCGTTAATTGCACACGAGGCGTACGTTACGAGTGAACAAACACATTGCGTTTAGTATTTGTGTAAATACATTATCACGTATATGCACGCCTATTAGGTATTATACGGTAGGTAAGCTTCACGAATTTATATTGAAAACCATCAGCGTTAAGAGCAGTTGCATTAGTGCGTAATATTCATACACGCGAAAATGTTATCAAAATATTCGAACATTTACAGCGCATGCAAGATTAAACAATGATCATAGTACATTCCGAAACAAAATGTCAGTAATTCCTATGAATCATCGATTTTCCAATTAGGAGGATAAACTTCTCAATTCGTAGCCTTTTTCGCCGTCATCTAGTAGCACGGTATTAAACAAATTTATCCAGTCATTCGTTATAAAATAATTTTAACCACAATTGCTTTCAATAATTTTAAACGAAAAGTTTAGAATGAGTTCTATTGATCGATAGGATAGTTCTAGACGTAAATGAATTTGTGAACACGGTGCTTATGTTGTAGTGTTATACTGTATAATGCATACGTTCAATTACATTTAATATATTGCACATCATTACTGGATATTACCATTTTACACGTTATGGAATAATATTTAACATTAAGTACACGGTAATTACAATATTAAATCTTACGCGTTGCATGTTACAAGGTACCTAATGAACCAGCTTTTAAACAATTACGATTAATTTAATCTTATTACGATATTTTCAAATTATTTATTCCACTGCAGATTGCACTGAAAATGTCTGATATTTGAAAAATTTTCTGTAAGTGGAGTTTCTATAAATTTTAATTAAAATTCGGTTAAAGCGAAAGTTAAAATTTGGATTACTGTCGGTAGCAAGTGATCGTTACAGTCGTCCGGTCAACCCGAGCGCCACGTCTGACCAAACACCGTACGTATCTACTTATCCATTGCGTGGCGCCGCTCCCTGGTGGCGGATCGAACTACAGTGATTGCAATGCTACTCCCCGTTCGAAGACTGTAAGGGCTGCAGCCCCGTTTTCGGTAACATTGATGCAGGGCAAGAAAAGGAGCCGTGGAAGATGTTTCCGCGGAAACCGGTGTTCAAAGCGACGCTCTGTCGCCGCATTCCAGTCACGCGTACCTTTGAACACGCTAATTCGATTTTTCGCTGCTTTGTAACGTTGGAATTACATTAAGCGCGGCAAATGCGGCCGAACAACTTGCACTACACAGCGTTTTAATTAACGCTTCTTACAACATGTAAATCGAAATCCAAGATTCGGGACAAATTCCTCGGAAAGGTGAAGAACACCAGCGAATAACTCTTTAAATGCTCAAAATTCAATTAATCCCAAATTTCAGAAATTCTATTCAAATTTTGATTGAGAGTAAATAGCTTTCCGTGTACACATACCGTGAAATTTTTGTATTTTTGTTTTTCTACATGAATTAAAATAATGAATATAGTTTGATATTAATAAAATAATATTAATATCTAATTTATAATTTCACTGCACTGTACTAACTCTACTTGAGAATAATGCGAATTGTGTTACACACGTTAATCGAAAGTTCAAGTCATTCGATCAGAAGTTCGTTGATCACGTCTCAATTGGCGCACGATTAAATAATTCGTTATTCGAGTTAATGAGTCTCGCGTTTCTGATGTATCAAGAACGACCGGTTTCATTTTGCATCGAGTATCAAGCTGAATTTTAATTTTCTGTTTGCCGATGTTTAAACTCGGATATTGTTGGAGATATTAATGTGCATGTGTCCAGTCTTCCATATCGCTATTAATTTTAACGGCAAACAGAGACAATATAGATTAACTGCAACGGGGCTTTGTATTATAATTTCATAATAACGAGATCAAATGAAAACACAGGGCATGTTATTATACAATTAAATGAAAGGTAAATATTTCTCGTGCGATAATTTCAATCATGAGTAGCAGTTAATTGTAAGAAGCATAAAGTGAGGCGCAACCGCGGCGTCAGGAGCGCATGATCGTTTCATAATTCGTGCGCCGATTGCGCTTTGCTAAATTTCAATTAATGCCTCGAACATTCTACTCAATAGCGCACAGGACAGTGAATTGTTTCTGAATTTTTGCTTGCAAAATCGATTTCACATCGAAGTTTTTCAGAGTAGTATTTCTATGTTATCGTGTTAGCTATGTCTCATCGTGATTATTAATGCGTATTTCTTCCAGCTTTCTCAGATTATGCGACCATGTTTAAAAAATAGAAAATCCCCAAAAATTCGAAGAAAATGCACATTTCTCATTGAAGTTTTGGAGACACCAGTTTCATAAAAATCCAGTAAAGTGATAATGTTGAAATAATTGCTCTTAACGTCTTTCAGAATTTTTTATAAATTGCGTGGTTGTTTGAAAAATTAAAAATCAATTTTTTTCGATGCCTCTTTACCTTCTACTGGGTGTTCGCGTCAGAAACGAGCTGGGAAGACATAGATCGAGTTATCCCACGGTCGACCGAGTAAGAATTTTATTCTCTCTATCCGACCATTAATTTAGCCGTGGTCGTATCAATTATTAGCCCGTGATAGCAATAACTCTAAGCACGGGTACGCTTCGGGCGATCGTCGAGGCCGTGGCCTGCCTGTTATCACACGAATGTTCATCCGAATCGGATTTTCCAACAGCGAGCATCGTGCGTCGTTATGCATCTTTAATTTCAGCCGGGATCACGGTGAAATTTCAGAATGTGCTTGCCGACTGCCTCCGGTTTTGCATCTGCCGCCGATATTCGGAGAATGCGACCAACATCGGCGAGGGTAGGGGGTGGGGGGCGCGTCTTAGTGGCTTGCGGAAAAGCTCTGGCTCATGTTCAAGCTCATAAATAATTCCGTTTGTGATCGTGGGCGTAGCAGTTGTCGACTCGATAGAACCGGGAGACAAACTGAGATGCCGGAGCATATACGCGGTGACGCGTACCCGACTGCTACAGAATCTATGAGCTATCGGTATCAGCCTGCCAAAATACAATCTACCACCCTTCACGTTCAACGCGACACGCTTCTTCTTCGACGCCGCTTTTTTCGCCGGTCCACGGATTTTCCCGAGCCGTCCCGCCCTTCGCCGACAGCCAACAATTTTTGTCGATCCGATTTTCCATCGTCGTTGTTCTCGCATTAACACCCTACGCCAGGCTATATTCCTCTATAATGACACCGGGATTTTTGTGGCATTTGTTTTAAAGAGAAGTGCACCGAAAAGGTTGCCCCCCGAAGAAAATATTTCTGCAACTCGACGAATTGTAAACGAGCACACCTGATATCACAGAATTTTTGCAGTCGAAACTAAGTGCTATTTATTCGCAAGCACAGGCGTGCCGACGAAGAAAATTTCGATTTGGATTTTTCAACGGGAATTCTCACGTAAATTACCATTTTTACGCACGCAATCAACGAAAGCGAAGTTGCATAATTATACTCTTGACGGCAAAGGTTCCCCCGGTGTAAATTAAACCCGGAGCTCTTTGAATTCATATTAAAATTCATACGTTTTCGTTATTCCACAATTTTCAACTACAAAGACGCAGAACTGGATGCGACGAATCTACACGAAAATCTGGGAACAGGAACTTTTCATTTAACCGCGAATGGTCGATGAAAATTGTATTTTAGGACGTGGTTTAAAAAATAATAGATGCCACAGAATTCTCTTCTACAGAATCATATAAGAACATACTTCAATGTTTTCATTTTCTGTCATTAGCACTGTTTGAAACTTGATTGCCCAACTAGAAAACCTTGCACAATGATCGACGTATCTTCGACGAACTTTCATTATCCGAACACCGTAGAAATGACGCTCACAGTTCGCACAGCGAGACAACAAATGCGCGTGCATCGATGCGAACGGGGTTGAAGCCGCGCAAAAAGAACCGGGTCACGGGAGTTAAAGTAAATTGACAATTCATGTTTAATTTTCCTTTGTATATGAAAAATCCGGAGAAAGGAGGGGGGGAGAGGGGTCGAGCTAATACCACGGGGTCCGATGTCGCGTCGCGGAAAAAACGTGGTCGAGCTGCACGGCTAATTGAATTATACCTTCATAGCCGGAAGCTACCGGCGAAACACGAAAGTAACGAGCGCGATATAGTCTACTTTCTATCAAAGGGGTTGGAGAGGGGGAAAAAAGTACGGCGCACAAGTAAACCGAGCTAAGAAGAGAGTTGGCGCTCTCTCTCTCTCTCTCTCCCGATGCAAACTAAGCATCAAAAGTTTCTCGGAAGGATACCGATACAACGGGGATGTACCATTATACCAGCGAAGATTCCTCATTATCTGGCTAACATCTCCCCTTAAGAAAAAAAGGAAACCCGGGCAAAAGAAAGCCGTAGCACGACGCAACGGGGTATGTCGGCGACAGAGAACGGAACTGCTTCCGTATGGATTCTTTTGTGTTTTCCCGTAGGACAGAGAGAACGTAAGGGAACGCGTTTGATTACGCGATCGCCGGGAATCCGTGACCGTGACACGCTCGATTCCCTTTTGCATACAGCTGCGGTATTTTTGAGAAGTTGGAAGAATTAGTTCGTTGGAGGCGTGAACAATTTTTGCGAAAAATTTGAACTGGTCGGAACCGCGGCGGAAATAGTGAAAATTTAATATATAATTTTTTCCCTTCCGCTGCCAGGGGTTGTACAACTAGGATCGAATCCGACCACGGTCGATTTCCCTTTGCGTATTAGTTCAAATTCGTTCGTAAATTGGCTCTTTTACGGGGGTGCGGGGTGGGGGACAGCCTGAAGGTGGGGTCCCGTGAGGGGGTCGAACGGAATCATGGGGTAAATCCACGTGACGACGAGAAGGGAAGCGCAGATGGAGCTGGATGGAAGGACGAAGGATGAGCCTCCGGCGATTCGCTCGACATTGCTATGTTGCAGTAATTGAAGCTAATTAAGGACTTGAACTCTCCTCTCCTCTTTCTTGCCCCTCCGTGCCCCTCTGTCCTGACCTTAGAACCATGCCCGCGCCATCTTCAGAGGGTAGAACGTAACGTCCGTGTCCTTTCGTCCGAATTATCTCTTAACTTCCTTGTTCTTAAGCGCCGCAAAGGTTACGTCGAAATCCTTCGAAGGATCTGTTTCTTTCCTATTTCGTCTACTAATCGCGTCGATTATGATTCCTTCTCGATCTATAAAGTTTTATTCGCCTATCGAATAGTTCGGCTCGAACGTAATAATTATTTGCAGGCCTAACGAGTTTCTTTTCCTTTACTGGACTGTTCTGGAAATTGTGTTCTTTTCCGATTTGAAACACTAACAATTTTAATCCATTCGATTCTAGATTTTTAAAAAATTTTCTCTAAGCTCTAATTTCTACCGAACTGATACTAATTTTTCGGCGATATTGAAGATAAATTAATAAATTTGTCCGGAACATTTCCAGAAATTTTCACGTTCGACGCAGCTTGTAACATTTGATACACCGTCCGAACACTCCATTTCCTGCAGCACGTTATACTAAACGCCTCGGAGCTACAGCTAGATGTTTACGCAGCGCAAAAACATTCCGGAGGCACTCGGACGGAAATTCGAAAATTGTACGGGATGCTTTGATAATAAAACGTAATGCACCTGAACGGCTTGTCCGAGGCCAACAAATACTCCGGATCGACCACGGTATGACACTTAGGTGGAGGACGTCGGTACCGTTCTCTGATTTATACGTCTCGAAATGGAACGGCACGGATCAGAACACCGGGACAGACGTAGGCAGTGAATCTTTGGCTGTGTGTACGGTAGCCAGATGCTCTGTACATTAACATGCTCCTTTAACAAGTTACCCAGCCCGAATCAGGATATTGTCTCCCGAGTTTCGCCGTCGTTACCGCCGCTCGCTTAGGTTTGATCGATGACTTCTCCATCGAGCTGATAGAGGCATCAGCTACAATCCACTTTGTGCCAGATACAGGAAATTCGTGTCCCAATCCTGTGTATGCACTGTCACTCAAAAACTGATCGACCCAGAAACTGTTAATTCGATTCTACCGATCAACGCAGCGTAGAATTGTTCTTTAAACTTTACACCGTTCACACTGGTCGCCTAGCTAATTTTCTTTCGATTAAAATAACATTCCGAAACGTTCAATTTTGGCAAGATATTTCAAACAATCGAATAGCAGATGATTCACTTTTTTCAGAATTTTAATTTCTGCCTAAAGAGCAGAAAAATAGTAGTAAAATTCGAATTGAGGGTGAACGTGCGTTTTTTATTCCGTTATTAATTAAGCAGAAGCTACTCATCTCGGGCGGACAAAACTCTCCCTTTCTACGGTGGAAATGTTCATCTTGTTAGCCTAATACTGCCCAACACGAATTCCATAGCTAAGAGGCTTTCCTCAATTCGCTTTCATTAGATCCTAATTATTCTGCCTTCATTAGTTACTGTGCTCCGTCTGAGCACCCCAAATGCAACACGGCACGTAAATGGCAATTCCGGTGCATGAACGGTCCCAGACGTGGATAATGTTTCCTTCTTTCAAAAAATGGTGAAGGTATATTTATAATTTTAATGTACAGGGTGTATAAAATGGTCATCCGTCCCAAGGGTGAATCCACACCTCTGGTTCGGTGGACATTTGTCAAAGAAACTTGCCGCAAATTTGTTCGTAACAATGAAAGTTGTTGTCAAAGTTTTCCTTCACATCAACACATTCTATACTATTCTAAATTATTGTTACCCTCCCCATAAATTTTAAGTTGCAAAATATGAAGGAAAACCTTGTATGAAATGTTACACATGCGAATATTAATTCTACATGTAAAATACTAATGTAAAGTAGACTTACAATTTTTTCAGAATCATTTGTTCCTCCGTCGGATCCAGAGTACACTATTTTTTTAACTTCGTTGATTCACTTGAACACACGAGACACACTTTATAAAATCGTGACAGCACACAAGAAGATGTTACTCTGACCACGATCAAAATAATACTGCGACTTTAATTGCTTCGCTCCAACGGCAGTGGTAGGGACAGAGGTTACACTAGGCAGGTCAGACGCAAAACCAAGGTAAACAAATTCCGCGGGCAGAGTCGCCGATCATTTCCCGGAATTTTTGTACGTAGTGTTTACTATAAACCCTCGACGTCTGACCTGCCCCTACCACTGCCGTTGGAGCGAAACAATTAAAGTCGCAGTATTATTTTGATCGTGGTCGAAGTAACATCTGCTTGTGTGCTGTCACGAGTGTAAAGTGTGTAAAGTGTGTTGTGTGTTCCTCGTGAGTCAATAACAGTGTGTTGTGCGTCAACAGATGATTCTGGAAAATTTGTAAGTGTACTTTACATCGGTATTTTACAACGTAGCACTAGTAAGTCAATATAATATAATATCTAAAATAAAAATACACTTGTTCGCATTTTACAATATCGGAAATTTGTCTGTGATTATTATTTTACACGTTCCGGTGAAATTCGTATATGCTTATTACATATGCGGAAAACGATTAAATATTTTAACGTTATAACTGAATTTTTCCGATGATTCCAACATTTTTCGAAGTGCCAATTACAGTGTTCGAGAGCTCGAAAACGTGAATTTCAGAAATAAAATATTACGACGGTGGCCAATTTGCTTAACAATTTTATATGAAACGCGAACGCACGCAGCGTCGATTACTATTGAAAATTATGTGTTTCGATTGTAAGGGTTTTATTTTTTCCTTTGGTTCATTTTTTTTTACACGAGGTTAAACCGCGCAGCAAAAGTGTTCCGACCGCACATGTATTTGTCTTTTTCATCATTCCGTATTTTGGTATCGTTTATCGTTGCCATTCCAGGTCGCGCCGAATCATTCGACCAGGTAAACAATTGTCCAATCGTTCCTCGCGTCAGCAATTTGTAAATTCACGTATCGGAAAGAACGAGAAGTCGATACTATCCCGAAAGCATACACCTTTATTTTTCAATTTGTTTTTTCGAACGAGGAATTTCAACGTGCATTTTTTTTTTGCCTCGGCGTGCACCGGATACATTTATTTTCATGTTTTATGTTGCGAAACAAAACGAGGGAAAAAAAGCTAATATGCGTATCCTTCGTTACCGTGCTCGACGCACTTTGAAACGCAAGTTGAATTTCAACTAATTAACAGCTGTTTGCGTAAGCTGCACACGTATTTCTTCGTTACAACAATTACGCGAATTTAATGAGAAATTAACGATTTTTTTTTTCGTTTTTCTTTATTACGCGGAATAATATTAGACATGTCGGAGATAACATGCGTTTTCATGGAAACGTTCTGCGTCGTATCGTATTTAATTTTTGTATGCAAATGCCTTTATTAAATTCAGTGTGCGCTGTTGCTAAATACGTTATAAAAATTAGTTTTAAATCCATACGGAGCTGGTTAAAGATTCTAACAATACGGTACGCAGCTTTATGCAAACTCGGAATTTTCTGACACTGCATTTAAAGCTGTTAAACCGATTTTTATAAATCAAAATTGAAAATATATTCAATCACCGATGAGCATTTTCTGAAGAATTCCTAATTAAACTGTCGCACAGTTTACAGTGAATGATTATTCTGTGTAACGTACTGTAAACGCCGAATAAATTGTTGATCTTTATCACTCGCGAACGTTCGTTTAAAATTCCACATCGGGAGGTAATGCACGGCTAAAACGTAAGATATATCAGCTCATCTTCTAAGTAGCTGCTACGTGTCCGTGAGCATCTAATCTTCCTGCAAAAGATCCGAAGCGACACATTGTCATACTCGCACTGGCAAGCCGCAGTTGCACGTTCAAACTTCATGGTGCGTAATTTTTCACATACATTGTTTTCTTATCGCGTCACAATCGCAATTATTCAGAAACGATCTTCAATTTTTCACTCGACCGTCTCGCACGAACGGTACATTTTTAGGGTACTTCAACGTTCAAAACTGTCTCTTAAAAATTACAGTAACACTTGTAATTTTATTAAATATATATATAATATAATTCTACTGATTTAGAGACTGTACTGTAGACTTTCAAATTAATCCTAAAAATGTGCCTGCCGGTTTTAAAAAATCGTGATCAATACGTATCAGTCGACAAAAATACGAAGAAACTGTGCATATCCGAGGGCATAATTTTTCACATACATTGTTTTTTTATCGCGTCACAATTATTCAGAAACGATCTTCAATTTTTCACGCGACCGTCTCGCAAGGTATATTTTTAGAGTACTTCAACATTCAAAACTGACTCTTAAAAATTACAGTAACACTTGTAATTTTATTAAATAATATATTCTACTGATTTAGAGACTGTACTGTAGACTTTCAAATTAATCCTAAAAATGTGCCTGCCGGTTTTAAAAGATCGTGATAAATACTTATCGACAAAAATACGAAGAAACTGTGCATATGCGAGGGCGAGAAATTTATAAATCGTAAAAATTAGCATCCCCCAGACACAGAGTGGTTTTTGGTGGAAAATGGATGGACTGCATTATGCTTGGAATCGGTCTAAAAACGTTTCGGATCACGGAGATCCACTTTCGCCCGATGGCGAGGCGACCGTTCACGACCGCTGTCATCCGGAAACGTACATATCCATCCATCTACCGGGTGGCAGCGATAATTTAGGCCATGCGCACGCAAGAGTTTCCGTGCGACGTACGCACACTAGCCACGGCATTTTCCAGGTGACGCATAGCTAGCATCGGTGTGTTCCGTGCGAATAGAGGCCAGCGAATTAAGTAACGCAACAATCCCCGAGTGGTACCGGTTACCACCGTTTCGCAGTCGACTATCAAACATTACATCCCCTTTCGCTCGGAATATGAAATTTCATTTGGTTCCCATAGTCTTCTACTTATTTGCATTCGTTCTCGTTACAAGTTGCAAATCTGTACCGGCGACTCGGCAGTGGCGGAATTTCCCCTTTTCTAATTTAATAATACCCCCGGGGCCGCTTAATGAAATTCACTTTTGGAACACTTTACACAGCCCCCGCGTCACCCTCCGCCCCCCCCCCCTTTGTGCGCATGTTTTTTAATTGATTAAAAGATTGTACGGTTGCAAGTCACTCGAGGGGTCTAATTGGAAGTATTACGGTTATTTACGGACAGTGCTCCGTAAAATTGCTTCCGAACTTTCCGTGTACGAAGTTCAAAGCGTACTAAAAACTTGTTCCGTGAGAGAAGTCAATTTCGTGTTAGTATAGTAGCGCCTAACGATAATCTGTTCCCTTTATCACTGTGTCGCGAGCTCGTCTATATGATAAAGCCTGTAGTTTGAATGTTTCCGAGTCTAGTATCATTTTCTTGCTGCTCCGCGTCTTTCAGTTTCATCGCCGAGCGATTCTGGGACAATTTGATAAAATCTGCACGACAGACAATGTAGGCCGAATCTGCAGTGAAATTCAATCTAGAACGATCTACGGAATTTCACTCTTGACGGCCGGAAACTGAATCTCGGAGGCCCCCGTGGAACTCTTAAAAACGATCGAAAACGATCTATCGAGTTATGTCGTCGCGTGTTCGAATTTATAAGCCGAATTCGCTTGGTCTGGGACAAAAGTGTAAAGTAAAAATTCGATTGGAAATTTTTTCGAGAACCTGGCTACACAAATGCATTTCCTTCTACATATTTGACCTGCATAGAACAACCACGTGTCGAACGCATCTCGTGCGAAAAGAAATTCTCAAACAACAGGGAAAGAGAAAATTGCGAGAAAGGTTGATTTCATTTCGGAAATTCTTCGACAACGGCGCTCCTCATTTTCCAGTTAGTAGCTGTCCATTTAGCGGGTCGCAAATAGTATAAAATAAATCATTAACTGCATACAAATGACTTCTTCCGAATTATTTTACTGATTAATTGCTGTGGTTTAAATAAATCAATAATGTGGCGTACTGAGATCACGGGAGGAGACTCTGCTTGAATCCGAAAAAGATTTACAATTACTGTGCCTATGTTAATTATACCTATTTTTGGAGCACAGTGAATAGTATAGGCTCAGTAATTGGGGCTCTTAGTCTATTTGTCGTGCCAATGCTACGCACGTTTCCATGGAACTGTCCAGACGCTTTTCGCAAACTGTCAACTATTTTCGAAAACAAACGATGTCGGGATTAGCGATCGAAAAACGTTGATTGGTCGATATTATCTTGGAGGTGGAAAGCAACGATTCCTCCAGGTAGAACCGCTTGCGGGGTTCTTCGACCTAATTAAGGGGCCGATTCCGAGATTAGTCAAGGGTGTCTCGCAGGGGTCGCGGTTTATGGCGCCATTGTTCAGCGAATCGAGCGGAGCCTAGCTATACATTGCGACCCACGAACGCGGTAATTAATTTTCGAAACGTTTCCCTTTTGAACCGATATTTGCGATACACGAGTCAACCCCCGCACCTTTCTTACAATTACACGACTGAAAACAATTCGCAGCTATCAATGTTTAAAACTCATTTCTGGACGTGTCTGTTGCAGGTTCACGAGTCTCGAGAAAATCGCTATCTTCTTCATACGACGAAAGCAGGTCGCCGAGCCGTCGCCTTATATCGAAGGAGGGTCAGGAATGACTCGGGCATAGGCGTGGAACTCGCAGGAGACGTTGAGTTAACGTGACCGTTCATTAATTATTCGAGTTTGCGCAAACATCCTCGGTCCAGTGAACAAATAGACCGTTGCGGCGAGCCTTTACAGGATTTTACAACATGATGATCAATTTCGATTCTTCAAAGCCTCGAATCCGCGCAAACATCCGCCCCCCCGGTCGCTAATTACACGATCACTTGTATCGGAGTGTATCCCGGCGTGGGGTGCGTGCTCGTGGGTGGTTTACGCGTGCACGTATCAGGGCGCAGAGGGGGTTCGTTGTGTGACGCACGGCCTCGCTGGAGGGGTAGACAGCGGCTAATCTACGTGTACGAAACCATTTAATACAGAAAGCGGACAAAGGCGGATCGTGCGGGGGGTGAGGGAAGGGAGGGGGAGGAGGGAGGATTGTACACGCGTGCACGCTTACACGAGGGCAGAACACGAATGGAGGGGATGGTGTGTCGCGTGTACGTAGACGGGGCCAGCAGCATAGTCGGCGGTAGCAAGATAGGAAGCAGTCAATAATTCATGCATTACTCTCGGTTATTATGCTACTGTGGTCTACCGTACTTGTGCGGTCGGCAATTCAGCTTTACGTTTGCTTTACTAACCATGGCGCGTACTAGTTAGATGTCGACTCGGCTCAATAGCGTATAGCACCTCAGATGCGCTAATTTTGCGACCGCCAGTCCGATAAAACTCCATCCGCTTATTTACGAGAGCCCCTACGACTTTCTCCCTTTCGCCATTTTGCCGGAACTCGACTGCGAGACGTTTTACTATACCTAGACGTACGGATAGCAGTCCTCGTCGAACCGTTAGTCTGCCAATTTCATTCTCAGGCTTCAGATTCCCTAGAGATTCGTGTTTGCACAAACATTTACGTGTTTAAACATTTATTCGATTATTTCTTTATCTAGTTACCCAGGGAGTTCACTGAAATTGGGAACAGGACTGTGATTTCAGATTTGCTACAAACACGAGTTTGCACAAACATCCCCACTGATCGCTAATTACTATTAGCGACGTGCCCATGTGTAATTCTTTATCTGACGAGGTCACTGACATTCGAAACATAATTGTACACACTCTAGACTCCAGATCTAGGCTGCAGATTCGAGTTTGCGCAAACTCTCGCAGTTCATCGACCGCTAATTGTACATTCGGAGCACTTCTTTATCCAGATGTCCACTAAATTCACTAAAATGAGAAATATAATTGCATACTCAAGACTCATAATTGTAGAATATAAGAATAGAATTCTATACTTGTAGATTCAAGTTTGCACAAACATATCAGTTGATCGACCACCAGTACATTCCAAATATTTCTTTCTCTGACTCGCAAACTGGAAAGAAATATACATTCAATATTCTTCAGTGATTCTAGTTTGCACAAACATATCAGTTGATCGACCACCAGTACATTCCAAATATTTCTTTCTCTGACTCGCAAACTGGAAAGAAATATACATTTAATATTCTTCAGGGATCCTAGTTTGCACAAACACTTTCATCGACCGCTAATTGTTTGGAATTCGGCGTGGTTCTTTACTCGAAAACGGGAATGAAACTCCATCATTTACGAGGGGCCCTCTGTCTTTCTCTGTCTGGAGTTGAACGACGAGAGAACGCTTCCTCGCCTTTTGTTGAACCGACGCTTGTTCCTCCGCGACTCTTTGAACCGAATCCGGGGGAAATAGAGAAAGGGGTGGAGAGGGGGTGGAGGGGCAGTGGCGTGTACATCTTCCGAAATTGTTACGCGTATATATCTGCATGATAATGGAGCGTACGGATAGCTCTTGGCTGCGATCACATCTTTGGCCACCGCGGTAATTTCCGAGGCTCTCTACCCAGCCGAGATGAAACATTAGACCGGTATAGTTGCCGGGGATCGGACCCGCAGAAATGCTTTTCGTATGCCATCTTGATTTCCGTCTACGGCACCCTCGGACCGATTCTCGATCCCCCGAAGAAATCACGGTTTTATTCGAACATGAATTGTAGCCTGATTTAATGTTATCGGTTTATTAGCGTCGCGCACGCCGGTTAATCGGTTAATCAACGACGCGTGACGACAACCTATTCCGACGCGAATCAAGTTTCCAATAATGCCTGTCATTTGTACCGTACACGCCGTTTCACGATACTGCGTTAAGACTGCTCGCGGAATCGTTTCCTGCCGACTGGATTATTTAATAAACTCCCCTCCACGCTCCCCTCTTCGTTGTTAACATTTTCCGATTGCTTGAGGATTTCAACCCCTCGAAATAAGTAGCGTCGTTTTGTATCGGAATAAAATTCCCCTACCGCGAAGAATGACTCCGGTCATAGTGTAACGGGGGGTTAAATAGTTTGAATAAATACGGTCTCCATAGTTGACTGTGAAGCACGTGCTTCGTGTACGATTTTAGAAAATAGTTATTATTCGGGGAAAAATTTAATTCGTGAAGGATTTCGATTAGAAAGGTAATAGACAATGGTGGGAGGAGTGATTATTCTGTCACTGGGTGGTGGTTTCCTGGTAAACCGTGGCGAATGAATCGATGACGATAGATTTTGTCCTGCAGTGCGAAACGTAGTTCTCCGAAGACAGTTAAGCCAATTTCATTTCTTTTTCGGAAGGTTTCGGTCAAGGCTGAACGGATCCTTGTCGTAAACTATGTGAACTGCTAACAGTGGGAATCGGTTAGTGGGTCATTGGAACAGTCGACCGCAACACAGTCCCTTCGGTTGTTTTCTGTCTGTGTGCGTGAGCTAAGCGAATTTGTGCATACACGTTTATCAAATTTTGCCACGATTAAAGATTTCTCTCCGAGCGAATCTTTTTCGATCACACTGAAAGCAAGCTAACAAAACTGCACAATTTTCTTGTCACTTCTAAACGCCATGAAATTAAAATTAAGCTAACGATAGCTAACTTTATATATTTGACGTAGATACATGTTGATCTTTTCGTGTTTCACCAGATTTAAATGCGAACGAAGCATATTTTCTATTTCGTTTATGGTATTTCGAAATTTGCGTCCGTCGGGGCTGGCTGCATAGACCACGTCACGTCGTTTAACAAAAGATTAAAAAAAAAAAAACCGTCTAGCCGTTGTTATTCTGAAAGTGAAGAAGAGGAAAGGGGTAGGAAGAGAGCCCCTCTTCTCCATTGAAGCCGTAACTTTCACCTGTTTGTCTTACGCTAATTAACAGAACATGAAATATTTTCCGAGGACGCCTGGGGACCTTCGGGGTCGGTGAAAAGGAACAGTGGAGGAAGTCGAGCGTCATGCTATTGTTTTCCCGTTTCGCCGAGCAAAAGTTAAATATTCTGCAATAATCCGCAAAATCTTTTCTCGGGATGTTGCGGATGTTTCGTCAAAAATTAGCTGTTCACACGAACACCAAAAACAAACTGAATAAGATTGAACTTCGGTGTCTGCATCAGCATATAAGTAACACGAAAAATGTCAAACTCGCATCAGAAATTTCCTTCAATCGTTTCTTATGCAATTACAAGATCTACATCCAATGTTAGCGAATTAACATTCCCACGGGAAACGGCGCATCATCGGAACCGGACGGGCTCGCATTATCGTAATTATTTGCCTTACTTCTGATTCATTAAAGCAGCTTCGCGCGGCTAATTCGATTCACCTTGAGAGCGGGCGCGAAGTTAATTCACACTGTCGTGAGTTACGTTCCGCGTGGCGGAATATTTAATTCGCCATTAGAAAATGTTAATCCCGTATTACCGGGCTCCCGGGGGATACAACGAGGGGCCCCCGGTTCCGCGAGTTTCGCGCAAGAACAACGATCGCCCGAGGACGCTCGCGAAACAATTCTGTTTCCATTACATCTCGGCGGAATAATCGAATTTTTTCAACGAGCAAAATCGGAGAAGACCGCTGGAAGACAGAGGGTCGGGCCGGGCCGGGAGCAAAGGAACGTTTACATTTCCGCGGTTATGCCAGCATGTGATCTCGGGGAACGAATCCTCCCAGCGCGTTTCTCTTCGAGAACGTCCCGGCGAGACGCATAAACGATTCGTGTGTTTCCAGAAAGATTGCAATTACGGGACCGACCGGATCTCTCCGTGGCCTCCTTTCCCCGGTAATCGCGTGTCGTTTGTTTTTCAATTGTTTAATCGTTGTGCCCGGGAAATTGGAACGTTTGAAAATTAAATTCCATTTGTCGTTACCTTCCGGGGAAAATGCTCAAGTCGTTCGCAACATGTGCAACCCGTTGACATCAAATTAATTTATTCGATTCCGCAGAGAACATTGGTATTAACAGAACGGTGCACGTGTATCTCCGTGGATACCTGTCTTTAGAAGTTTTTGCTGGCAAAACTGATTTGTTTTCTCAACAAATTTCTAGCTTCCTCGGAAGGCACGTTGCTTCAACTACTCTCTGCAAAAATTTCACGGAAAAATATTGAATATTGTAGTCGTGGTGGCAATTAACGTCGGTCAGACTTTCAGGAGTTCAGACGACAATAGAAAAATATTCCTGGGTTTACGCAGCTAATACTCGAACTAACAGTAAAAATGGCGTTCTGAATCTTCGATTCAAGCTATTACTAATTCCGTCGTTTTAAAAAGTCTCACTTCGATATGTAAAGAGCACAAAAACGCGGAACACCGGACGAAGATAAACAGAATCGAGTTTTCCAATCAGCTCGGTTAAAAGCGGCAGGAAATATTCAAAACGTGTTGTTTCTCCGCGCGTCGCGGACACGTAAGAATTGATTTTACAGAATAAACAGAGAGCCGGTTGTTCCCCGCGGTAGGTATTACGTTTCCCGTAGGTTTTTCCGAGGGAAAAGCCTCGGGAAAACCGGCGGGTAGGTAGGTACGGCGGAGTTGCGTTTCGAAAGTACGTACGTACGTAACGGGAATTCATTTTCTCTTAAAACGTCGGCGAGCCTCTTTCATCATAAATGTTATTAATCGCCGGAGGGCCTTTCGTCCCGACGATGTTCAACATTTAAACGTCGAAGTTTTTTCCACTTTCTTTTGTGAGTTTTCCCGGGTACCGATCCCCCTCTCTCCTCCGCGCGGCTGACCCCATCGTCCCCCTAGGAACGTCACTGCCGCGCGACCCCCATCGGTTTTCCTCGTCGGGACGGGAAAAGGGTGAGGGGGAGTTCTGTTTAAAACGTTTGTCTTAACGAAGTTAGACTCCCGGGTTCCGAGGGAAGTTTTCGAGTTCGTGCCGCACGATTTGCAACCGGAGTTTCGCCAAGTCCGCGAATATATCTCTATACCTGTCCGTTGTACGGTGTGCCGGAGCCACGGCGAGAGCAACCCCCCGCAAAACGGGGCCGGATCGCGCGGTGCAACCAATTCTTAAGATTTACCCTCGGCCTACCCTTTGACTTCGATGCTTCTAATTAAGTCGGCATCGCGATAATAACAATTATCCCGGCAACTTTACCCGCGGAACTTTCTCGCCGGGTACTCGGCCCTGCTCACAGAAAAATCAGTATCACCGATTAACACCAGAGCTACCGAGCAACAAATTTGACTGATTGTGCGTTGCCTTGCAACAGTGACAAGAATGTATCGCAACTTTCTTCCGATGAGAACATTTTTGTAATTTCTGCAACTGTGAGAGAAATAATTAGGGACCAGTCAGTTTAAGCGCCTAATGAGCGCTCACGCGTCCCTCGGCGCGCAGGTAAGCGAGCGGCAACCAATCTCGGCCTAATGCGCGATTGTATTCGAATTTCTGCAGCCGAATCCGCGCGCGTAAAGCATCGCGATCGAAATTCAATTTGAACGGGACGATCGGGCAGAAATACGGCAACGGTTCCCAACGAACCGGCACCGCGAGATGACGTTAATGTGACTGCAGGAGCTTTATAAGTCCCTGCTGGCGCCGTGCGCCAAATAGTCGTGACATCTCCAGTCGATAGTCGGTGGAACGACGGGGTAATACGTGCCCGTTGAACAAAGCTGATGCATGCGCATTTAAAACACGACGCTCGCGTTTGCCAAACACAGACCCGGCGCATGCATTACACACCGTGACACCGGGTATCGTTTTGTATCGTCGCCGGTATTGACGCAAACATCGATTTCTGCGTTTTCTTGACACATTGCTGCGAGTTGTATTCGGCTCACGCTGCGCCCGTCCGAGCGGCTAAGTTGAACTAATTAATTAGACGCAGGATTTTATGGATTCTATGGCAAAAATGAGCAGGTGTCATTCGAAACGGTAAAAGCAGCAGAAGAATTTAAAAATACTTTTTAAGCTTTTAGATTAAATGACCAGCTGTTGCACGAAGATTTTTCTTCGAAATACGACGGCAAGTCCGGAGCCATCGCCTTATATCGAAAGTTAAAATTTTCTAATAATGTTAACCCTTTGCACTCGAAACCATTTTAACTCTAAAACGAAACATTTCTACCGACCTAGAATATTTCCCTTCTATATATATATTTCTTAATGCTATACATACGAAAATATTGCAATTTACTCGTAGAGTACTGAAATGTTTAGTAATTTATCGAATACAAACAAAGTGAATACAGCAATTTTTAGTAGCGTCTTACAATCTCCATTCGAGTGCTAAGGGTTAAATTTTATTTTCTTGCAGTCCAGGTATAATTCCAATCGGGCTCTAGTCATTTTAATGTCAACCGCTCAGAATTTTAAGTAAAATAATTATATATACCCCTCGGGGGTGAGGGAGGGTGGCTGGTGGAAGAAGTCGCCGATTTTGCAAATTAAATGGCCGGGGTTTATTCGCGCGAGCGGGGCGCGTTCGTTTTCGAAATTCTGATCCCCTAATTGTGCGGCTCGTTAATGCGCGCGGTATTATTGGTAAACAAATAGAGTGTGCAAATCCGATGGAACTTTAATATTGATACGAGCCGGTTTAACGGCGCTCTTCCCGCCGTTTCGAGCAATTTATACGGCGCGTGTACCTTCGACGTTCTTGTATTATATCTCAGTATCGATTGCGCAAAATTGTTGATGCTGCGGCTGCGGTTCGGTACCAATTGCTATTACGATGCCAACAACGGAATCGATGCGCCGCAATCGGTTCGGGTCGCCTGATTTCGTGCTTCCGTTGACATACTCGCTGTTTACGTCGAAATACATTTTTTCTGCAGTTCAATCGTGAGATTTTATCCTCTTTTAATTCTAAAACTGAATTTTTCCAAACTAGATTTCCGCGTATAACGTTAAACTGTTCAGTAATCTATTAAACACAAATTTCGTAATGTAACGAGTACTTTTTAATATTTTTTGTAATGTTCAGTGGTGCTTCAGGTTCAGCACTCGAGTCGAAAGGGTTAATAATAACTACTGCAATGATATGAAATGTAAATTTTTGTTGATAAATCATGCTGGCACGTTTCACCGAGCAGGAGACGCGCGCGGCAGCGGGTACAATATTTGTAATTGATCATTCCAATTTCGGAGCGAGACCCGGTTTGATCCCCGGGTCAGTATAATCGTCCATAACAATCGTATTTTGTCCCCGGTTCCTGGTTTTCCTCCGGGATGAAAGAAGGCACCGAGACAAAGCGGAGAAACCGGCAATTTCGAGGTAGCGTTACGCAATTTACTACCTTCTCTCCGTAGAAAAGGTCCGGGGCTAAATAAGAGCGCTAAGGTCTTATTAGGAGATGATGGGGGGGAGGGGGAGAAGGCGATGTTATGCCGTTCCCCAAGCATGGTTCCTCGGGAACAACACGCTCTCTTAAGTTAACGGAACAGAGATGTGGAGGGACACCGGCGGATGAAGGTAGTTTGTCAACCGAGGGCTTGTTTCTAGTCCCGGGCGAACCTAATTAAAGTCGTACACTTTTCTTTCATTACCGTCCTCGTTTTGCCGTGCCCCCTTAAATCCAACATTCCCCGGCCATGCTTGGGATTACTACAAATGATCCGTGAGGTATCTTACTTTCCTCGTTCGTCTGGAATGAAAATGCTACCGCGGATTCTGCACGCCCTTTAACACCTGTCGCGGACGTCGATGTCGCTAATTAAAAGCTGCTTCTTCCTCGTGAACACGACGCCTCGCGTTCCTCGATTATTCCACCGACGCTTTTCCAAAATCATTATTCGATCGACCTGGCTAGGATTTTGCTTCTTGATATTTTGGAAAAATTGCGCTTAGTGTAAAACTTAAAAGGATGTGTTGGGTAGCTTCATAGAAGCTTTACAGATGCTGAAAATTAAAAATTGTGAAATTCACAGATGTTCCTTCTGTTTTCGCAGTTTTATCATTCGGCGATTTTCAGCATTTCGTCGATCGATCAATGTCAGGATCTACGGAGCATATTTTCGAGGTTTTAATATTCTAATTTAAATTGCGCGCCATCAATCGCGAGGCTAATTTGCAAGCTTCCGGTGAAATTGGTCGTAGCGCGAGACGAAACGAAAAACAGGCGATCGGAATATTCGATTCGGGTTCGATCGGGTTTGGTGTGGCATTACCGTCGAGCCGAGGCGTCCCATCAACGGAGTAGCAGCAGGCAGGCGCAGCGTCATCGTTCCATGGTGGCCCCATGAGAAGCCCGCGAAACAGAGAGGTTGCACGTACGTGGCGTGGCATAGGGAGCGTATTCCCTGATAGGATGGCTCGTCCGGAAGTCGCTTCGATACGGTTCGCTCATCCGTACGGTTCCCGAGCAAAGTTTCTCGTTCTCTCTCTCTCTCTCTCTCCCCCTCTCCTGCTCTCTCTCTCCTCCTCTCACCGGTGAATTAACAACACCGCGGTCCGCTCTACTTGAACGGTCGTGTAATCTCGCGTATAGGCTGTCCCTTCCATAAACGTGCAGAGCATTGTCGGTTGCACACGAATGCCTGGCTACCCAGTGGTTACGGTAATGAAATTGCTACGCTTCCCCTGCAGCTGATATTATTCCGCTTCCAACAGGAATACCGGCCATTGCGTCGGTTGGTTTAGGGACCGGCGGAGTGATATTTCGAGAAGTTTCCTCGAGCTATTCGCGAGCTTGCTTCCATTAAGCATGTATATTGTCCGCTCTATACCTGCCGGATACGTACCAACCCCCCACCCCCCCCCCCCACCAGACAAGCAGGACCGACGACTTTCCAGCTTTTCCTACCCCCTACGCCCCCCTCCGCCTCCTCCAGGTCGAGCGAGCTTTTTCCGCCGTCCTAAGTGTCCTTAACCGCAAATTAATGGAAAGACAACGACCGTGTTTTTCGGCGCGTTCGTTTGTGCTCGTTCTACAATGCACGCGCGAATCATGCTCGTCCTGCACCGCCCCCACTTTTCCGTCGCCTTTTGTTGCCCCGGTGATTCCCAAGCACGTGCAATTAATATACTTTTTCGGCGATCCAACAGACACGGAGCGCGGTAAGCTGCGATAACGATGCATTTTTGGTGATTTATGAGACGCTCGACGAATTTTAGAGCTTTTGTGGTGTTTCGGGAATTTCGGAGACACCCTTGTCTTGTTTGGGAGAGATTGCTGGTAAGCGTGTTGCTGTCCGACTGTTGTTTGTTGCTTAACCCGTTGGGGTATAATTTATTTTGTGGTGATAGAGCACTTTAGACTGCGCAGCTTTATGCATTTACGCGGATATTTTTAACATACAAGAAAGCATGCAGACTGGCGGACATTAACGATAGCTCTACACTGTGCCGAACGATTTTTCTAGATGATAAATTAATTTTGTTTCCCACCCTGGGTTCTGTGAGAATAGGCCACGAAATTTGCACGAAAATCCGTGGCCCAGTAATTTTCTGAGACAACAATATCGGCATGTCTGTGTGTGGCTATATTTTTCTCTAATAGCTAAATGTTGTAAAAGGATAGCTGAAATCATCATCAGCAGAGTCATTTCGATATTGTGAGGCGAGGGGTTTAGCCGGACCTGTTCTAAGGGCTGCTCGCAGCGTTGATGTCTCTTACGGCTGTACTTACACCCTCGATCCAACTTATTGTTGAGCTAGAGCCTCCATTTTTGTTTCGGTGATTTACACATCACAGACCTTGGTTTCATAAAAATGTTCGAAAAGGGTCGAAAAATAATTCTGCAAGTCTAACATCCTTGAAGGAATTGACGTCGTTACCATTTTCTGTATTCCTTAAGGAAATTCAGTCTGCCATTGGTCAGCCACTGTCGTCAAGGTGTTCAAAGTATTGATAAATATCACAGAGATTAAAGATTACTTTTTAACAGGGGCTAGAAATTCTAGTAAAGATTTAGAGAAGATACATATACAATGTCGTTTAAAGTAATAAAAAAATAACAATAATAATACATACTCTCTCTTTCTCTAATATATACTCTATTCTGTGTCCTACTTTCTCATAAACTCACAAAATCCGCAGTCTATCGATCAGCATTATCATTCGAATTTCAATTTCGATGGCTGAATTACGCGAAGATCGTAACTGAACGGTGTTAGCATAATGTTCGATTTCCATTTTTCATATTGTGCGGAAACAGTGAATTCGCGGAAACGCGGCCGATCTAATTACAGCAGAGTGTCTACAGTATAATGAAGCATTAACGAGAAACGATAACGGCGGGGTATGAGTTGAAATTAATACATAAGTGTGCCCTGTATATCCGCAGTCTTTCCTTTATTCAAATTATGGTTGTTGCATTCGGCGGTTGTAACGCCGGCCTCCCTCGTAAAGTTCGTGCCGAAACGAGCCGAGAAGAGCGCGACACAAAACGCGAAATCGCCCGACGCCAGGATTACACACCGGTGTAAGTTACGGGGAAATTTGTAAATGAATTATTTGGTATCGAAGTATGAGGGTAACCGGAGGCATAACCGCGCGGTGAGCATTCCCGTTTCTATACCGGAGCAGGTCAATATTTACACGGCAAACGGGGCGGCCAATGAATTCGTGCAGTCTATTGCGAAATGACATTTTATGTTCCGTTTACGTATTCATTATTTATTTTGCATGTTATCAACATTTCGGGCAATATTATCGCGCGCAACGAGAAAGGGGGATCGCGTACCAGCGTGTTGGGAAAACATTTTTTAATGGATGTGTACGGAGAACGGAGAGAAAAATAAAACAGATCTTCGGAGGGTTCACCGGTGACCCCGGCGAACTTCGCATACTATTTTTCATACGATTCCTTCAATATTTACCGGTATCGTATAAGTATACATTAACGCTGTTTGCGCGGCGGAGGATTATTTATAATGGCTCGCAGTGGAAATTTGTTTATTTGTACTTTTTATCAACGGTACGATTTAATCATTCGTTTTAACATGCTCGTCGATGGAAATGTTTTACAGAGAAACAACCGTTTCGATCGGTGGATTATTATTGAAAATACGTGACCGATATCGAGGGGAAGAATACCAGTGATGGATATACGGGGGGCGGGGGGTAGTTCGTCTCGCTGAAACTGTTAATTTTAGTGGTGCTTAACATCAGTCGCCGGAATAACTAGCAGGAACTTCGAAACATCTTCGTTTCAGTCATTAACCAACCTCCTCGAGCTTTCGGCTAAGACTTCGAAGTATGCGGAGTATTATTAGAGTACATTCAACCCAAAATGGCCCGACGAAGGAGTTTCTCAAGAACACGAACCGTTAAAACGACTTTATTCCTGCCGGCCACAATAGTTTCATAAAAATTTTTAGTGTGGGAAGAGAGTATTCAAGTTGATAATGCGACGAAGGATCATGAGTTCAGTTTGTGCTGAAAATCAATCTTCCTTCCTCGCTTACATTAGTATTATTTGACATTGAAAGATAAAAAAGGGATTTCTTCATTGCCATACTCTCCGTATACTTTACAAAACACAGAGAGAATTAAAATCTGAGAAGAAAACAGCGAGAAAAATCCGTTAGTAGTTGCAGAAAAAAAGAATACGATCATCTCTGTGACAAGAGCCGGTTAATTTTCTCGGAAACGTGGACGGAATTGAAAACAAAAGGGATTCCAGTTCGTGGAATTTAATTAATGTTATCAGTGGGCTGCGGAGCATTATGCAAATTAAAAATTGTCTGAGTCGATTCCTAGAAATTGCAGCTATATACGTTTCTCTCTTTCTTCGACGAACTTAATAAAATGGTACGTGAACATTTCGGACGATTCTTTGAATCATTCTGCAACTTCAAATCGCCCTAACTAGTTTCTTACGATAATGCATAAAATCTGCAGTTTGGTTGTACGTGATTTCCTTTTTGTAACAATTGCCTTGCAACTGGCCAAGCTTCGACCCTTCATACCGGAACCCTGTTAGAGTGGTTTTTAAGAGGATAGTTATCCACCCTGCGGAAAATCTCCGAGATCAAACTGGTGTTCCTGTCGAACGCGGCTAACGAGATTATGAATTTTCGCGTAGGTTCTCGGGCAAATTGGCGAGGGCGTCGTCGCCTGTAATTATTAATTTTTCCGTAATTACGAGGAAACGGTTTGCTCGTTGCCCGGCACATTCCCCGGCGCAATAACGGCGCCGGCGTCGCGTACCATCGTTTCGCGGCTATTGTCTGACTTTAATTACAGTGGACACTCGATATCAAGGAGAGCGGGAGCGGAAACCGCGGTAACACGCGGGCTAAGTAGATGGTAGATTATTCCCGAGGTGTTTAAGCGGAACTGGGTTCCAAGATTAGCGTCCGATTTCGCTCCGAAACTGATCCTTCGATTAGCCGTAACGGAACCGCCGATCAGTTCGACCGGTCGAGAGAGAAAGAGAAAGAGAGAGAGAGAGGGAGAGAGACTCCGCCCACGCGAAGCGAAGAACAATTTCTCGGCGCACGTAAGACGCCGGGCATAAAGGGGATTAGGTTCGCGAATCGTGGTTAGGGAGGGGGTGGGGCCGAAAGTAGTATCATCAGGAGAGCTAGTGAGAGCCACTGTCTATCCGTGTGGCGGTTCAATTACTGTTACCCCGTTAACGACCGCGCCAGAGGGCCGATAATGTCGCGATACGGTCAGGGGTTAGCCGTGGTTCCTTTATGCTAACGAACGCGTACACACCACGGGCCCCGGCATACAGACAATCATATATCGACTACCGAAGATAGCGGAGAAATTAGCTGAAAATGGCGGGCCCCGGTGATTATTGCAACGGTCAATCTTAGTCGCACGGTTATTCGCGCGGTATCTGCCTCTTTGTCCGGAAACCCGCGTTCAATTCCCGATGGCCGGCCGGAATCGCGGTAATTTGTAAGGGTCGTTTATCGGCTATAGCAAATTAATCGAAAGGATTACCGGTACTCTCCACCCCACCCGCTCCTCGCCCCCCGGATACGATGCATTGTTGCTTGGAAAAATGACCGGGACAATAGTACATTTTATTTGCGGCAGAAGCGCGTGGGTATAAAAGAAATCCGTGAATTTACAGTATCGTTAGGCTACATTAGAAAGTTCGCAATCGAGAGGGATCGCTATTTCTTGAGAATTAGGTCAGCCGAAAGTAAAGGAAAAAATGAAAACAAGAAAACGTGCTGGAAATAAGAGTAAGCGAGATAAAATGCCACATGGGACTCGTTACAACAGCTCCGGATATTTTATACCACCGCACTGTGGGCGATTTTCACGATCCAGCGGGACGAAATTCAATTTCGATAGTGATCCAGATGTATGAAATTAGAATTCGATGGTATAATGTCCGTTTAACCTGGAAATATTAAAATTACCACAGAAACACGGGTAGAAAAATAGTTGTCTGCGCAGATCAGTAGTATAAGTCAACCATTTGCCGGACTAGACCCGAAACTCGGTATCGGGGATGTTCTCCGAAACTTTAGCTAAGGAAGTATGAATTTCTGACTCGGGATTATTGGTTTAATTAATAATTCTTCTCGATGCTTCCATGATTTTGTCTTGAACACACGCTTCCGCGAATTACGATCGCGACATTCATTGAGAAACGATCCCGGAATACCCACGATCGTAAAGAATAAGTGAAGTGTACTTGTTCCTAGGTAAATCCGCCGGTTCCTTAACGGTAAACTTCATTTTATATGTGTATCGCAAGCTGGGTTATCTCCGGGGAACTTTGCAGTTTATATTAATGGAGTCAACGCATGAACAAACAGAGAACCGTGTGTGCTCGATATCACTTTCGTAAGAGACACACGGAGATAGATGTTCATCGTATACTGAGCCTTTAATACTTTAAGCTCGCCACTAATGTCTCTGCTGGTGCAGTGAAACTTGATGCTAATGGTCGGTGTGCCAATCGGTAGCCTAATATTTTTACCCAAATCTGGGGGCTCCCCAGACATTTCATATGAACACATTCTTTTTATCCGAGGTTTCGTTTATGGGAAAATCGGCTTCCAAAAGTCGTATCCGTTGAATAGGAGTTGGTTGATGCGTCCGACCATTGCTTGCCCATTCCACTTACTCTAAATTCTAACGCATTAGAGTCCAAGGAATTTTCAAAACCTATTTCTCGAAGAAGTCTCTGAAAAAATTGCAATCCACATAAAAATCGTCGTTTAAATACTCAGTTTCTGGCTGTTAGGTTAAATGACCAGCTGTTGCATTAAAGTTCTTTTTTATCCGAAATATGGTGAAAGCCGGGTCCTGAGTCGTCGCCTTACGTCGAAAGAAAACTAGTAACAGAAGGCAGAACTAGTGGTTTGGGTCAGAAATGGCTCCGGCGTATGCCTAGGACTCGCAGAAGGGTTAATGGGTAGAGGGGGCGGTTTGTTCGCGTATAGCGGAGATAGAAGATGACGTAGACGGAGAGGAGAGAGAGAGAGAAACAGTGGTAACCGGTAGCAAAAGGTGAGAGACAAGGAGAACGGGCAGTCAAAGCAGGCTGGCAAAGGGGGTTTTGCGCAATGCGCCCGCCAGCGCTGCAGTGGAGTTTATTCCTGATCTCTTGCGTACGCTCTCCTCTCTGTTTGTGAGTCATTGTGTGTCACGAGGTGTTGCAGTTTCAAAACTTTTTGCCCGGCGTGTCCCACCGCTTTGATCTGATCTTTGTCCCGGCGCTCGGGCGAGCGCGTGCTTTCTTTTCGATTCATTGGCAAACAAGACATGTCCAATTGTTCATCGAATTGCAAATGTTCAACCCGTTCGGTTCACCCGCCACATCGTTCCGCGGGCGGCGTTTGTCCTCAACTCGATTGCTATTGTCGTCGAAGGTAGCTAACTATCTTTTTCCATCCCGGAGCGGCGACCGATGCGTGCGGCTCTTTTTGATCCGCAGTGGACGAAAAAAAAAGGGGGAGGCTCGACTGTTTTGTCGAATTGCAAATGTTCTATTTATTGGCTTGACCTGTCACATCGCGGGCACGTTTGTTTGCCAGCCGATTGCTGTTGTTAGCGGCAACTTTGCATCTGCATTTAACACTTTGACCGTCGCCGTGTCGTTCGCGGAATCGGGGCTAGGAAATTAAGCTTGCGGTGGTTATTCGGCGAAGTCGATTTCATTTGATTTTTGGGGTTGTAAGATCTGAAGTGATACGTTTCTGGTTCAACTGCAAGGGCCAGAAGATAAATAAAAATATATTTGTTCCTATAATCATTTCAATACTTGGTTACAATTTAGAATGCAGTACAAAAGTATTTGCTCTGTGCACAGAGACAGTTTAATGAAAGAACGCATCAGTCAGGAAAGGTTTTCGCAATTTTAGTTTCCTTTTAATAATAGTTGCACAACACGCTAAATGCAACGACTTCGAGCAATCGTTGACAGGTTAGGTAAGGTTCTATTGTGCTGTATGTAATACCATATAGTACTTACAGCCTCCTCCTCACCGAGCATTGATCTCACTAAAGCATGGCAGTCTACACTATAAAATTTCATAGCCTCCAAACTACATTCGAAAAATTCCAGAAGCACTCTGTTCAACATAGAATTGTATAACTTAGATCGACTGGTTAATGGACGAACGAACACCCATAAAAATGTGACAAGACTAAAATGATTTGTTCAACGGAACAATAAGCATTTGTAGCATAATCATTTTGGTGAAGAGTCACACGGGATCGGCGACAACGACAATGTCGACGGTTTAATAAGCCGCAAGGACAAACGATAAATCAAATAAATCTCGATGAAGTCGGCCGTCGATTGAAATCTAACACAATTCCGCGAGAGAATAAAGCATAATCGCTAGGAGCAGACAAAAGCGGGTAGATTCTGAATAATTCAACGGGCTGCGTTTGAAATGCCGTCATCCCCGTGTCTCTCTATGTTGTTTCCTTGCGAACAATTTAAATCCTCCGCACGTATTACTTTATTTTTACTGTTATCCGATACCACTCTAAAATATCAGCTGGAACATGTCTTTTCAACTCCAAGTGCGCCGCGGCGCGTATGCTTTTGCTCTCGAAATTCAAAACCACTTTGAAGATGAGAAATTCCATTCGATCGATCGTCATTGATACGTTCACCGAACGGCCGTGAGAACTAAACAAACACACCTATGAGAAGTCGCGTTCTGACAGGAAAAGGCGCCAGTCAGCGAATAAAGAAGCTTCTGCTGAAACACAATGCAACTGCGTATCAAACGCCATTATCATAACTTTAAATAGATAGATCCACTTAATAAATACAATACTGGAAGCCTGCCCTTGTTCTATGCCCGCGCAGTTTTATATTCGATCAATATTAAATATCCCCCTTTTTCTCCGTGCACGTTTCGCAAGTTCCGAAAATCAGGTAGTTCCAAACTAGTTTCCTATACTCAATCTTATCTCCTTTAGCATAATCTATGAATCCTGTGCTGTTAATGAACAATCAGGTTCGGAAAGTTTCGAAAGAACATTTTAATCAAGCATGTTATCAATGAAAATCAATTTTCTTGGCCGATTTACACTCGAACAGTTTCAAACTCTAATACACCGACAAGAGGTGGAGATAGAATTTTCGCTTCGACGTGAAACTAGATTAAAGTGAAACTAATTTGAGAAGACGGAGAATCTGTGTGCGGCAGAGCAATATATTTGTGACGTGTTGAGCGAGGATAGAGCGACTGTAAAATTAAATTAATTCGTTATATTATTTTTCTATTTCGAGGAGCGTACAACTTTTATCTCGACGAGGCATTCGTTCAATTTGACAGTGTCAAAGTATGTTACCGTTTTAACTGGATCGTCGAACGGATTGTTGCAAAGGCCCGTGACACTGAAACGATTAAGAGGCAACGCGGCGCTCCGCGGAGAGCAGAAAACAGGGGCCAGAGAAGGCCGATATTCCCGGTGCAAGTCGTCGGCGAGCGTTTCCCTCGACCGGACGAAAGTCTATCAAACGCAATCCCGACGGGCGTTTTAAAAAAGTTATACGGGAACAAAGGAAACAACTCGCGGGTAAAGCGAAATGGAAAAGTCGCTTTCCGCATTATCTGTTGACAATTCATTATTGGACCCGATACACCCGTTTTCGAATTCCAATAGCGAAAAGTTTTCCAGCGGCGCGCACCCGATCTGTCCGTACCTATTCTATCACAAACAAACAAACACCGGGCTCGCGCTCGTTCGCGTGCCCGTATACTACTACAGGGTGACCGTTTTTAATCCGCAAATGCAAATCATTTCTAATCTATACGCTGCCTGAAAGAATAGTTCGGTTAAGAAGCGAATGGTTAATTTAGTACAATTAGTATAGTTTGGGCTAAACTTTCCTCGGGGAAACCAGAAATTTTTAACTTTTCTTGATGCAATCCAGCAGATTTCGGAGAGAAAATTCCGAAAATCCAAGTTTCAAGCCTAGGGGATCAGTAGCACGAAAGTTATATCCGTGGAAAGTTGAGCGATTTGGTTAGTAAATATGAAAGAGTGATCTTGGATCGAAGCTGCATGATAATTTTGTCACCCTGTATGCAACCGGTCCGCACGAAACCGACCTTCGCTCGCCCGGCAATTCGTACGCGCGCACTTCTACGAATCCTCGAAATAAACCCGTTGCCGAAGGGAGCCTCGCCCGCTGCCCCGGCGTGTTTGTTTAGAAAATAAGAACGCGTCGTCGAAACTTGTATACCCAACTCGCAGCGTACAGGCTCCCCCCCCCCCGTCGGCCCCCGAGTTTTCCACCCCCTTCGCCCGAGTTCTCCACCCCCCGCTCACCCTTAAGCGGCCGCAGCCGCATACCGCGTATTCCGCCCGCCCCGATATGTCGCCGTGTATTTTTCTTTCCACATTCGGAAAGTTCTCCACCTGCGGTTGTTATTTTCTCGACAATATTTTAGCGATAGTCTCCAAGTAGTATTCCACCGGAGCACCGTTGCAGCTGCACGCTGCACGTGCGCCATTGACGGTTTGAGTACCTCCTTCTTTATTTTCGTCCTTAATACTTCTATTCCGCGCTTCTTCCTTTCTCCTGTACCTCTTTACCGTCGCGACCGCCACTTTCTGTCTCCCTTGCATCGTCGCCCTCGTTTTGATCGCCCGTGCAACCGGAAGTCCTGTTGTTCTCCGCCGGCCCCGTATTCCTTCGATACTGATCCTCGTTGCGGGCGAACCTTCCTTACTCTGCACAATTTTTGGCGATAGTTCTTTTTTCTTGTGGAAACAGGTGATTTTTTAATTTTTTTACGCGAGGCTCCAGTGGGATTTAGAATTTTTTTGGAATTTTTCGTGAATTGGGATAACACAGTGATGCGGAAAAATTGAATCCGGATTAAATGAAGTTTTTAATGGATTCGTGTTATCTGTTCACTGTTAAAATTCTCTAAACTCACGCTCGTTTAAACGGCCCCAAACAAATATCGCCACGCGACGAACAATTCCGTGACACATTAAAAGGATCACGTTGAAACAATAAAACCGTTTCATCATCCCGGCAAACCGCCGCTCGGTCGCCCGCGAACATTATTATTATCATCTTGTTAAATTATTAATTGGTTTCCTTTCGGTCGCGGTTTCCACCGGCCACATTTCAATGTCCCTGTTTACCGTTTGATTCACATAGTCGCGTTATTAACCGTTCGGTATAATCGCAATTTATTAATATAATGACGATTTACATAAGTAATAATCAGCTTCGTCGATACACGCACGCAACACAGAGTAGAATATTATTTGACGCGGCGAGAATTCGTTGTCAATGTGGTGACAATAAATGTTGTCAAGTAGCAAAAATCTGTATGCTGCTTAAAAAGTAAATTTAACACACAGAATTAAATTTAAGCATCCGTTGTTTTTGAGGCTGGCGATTTTGGAAAATCGTCGGGGATGTGTGGTATTGAATAGGAATCGCGTCCGACGTGTCTGATCATGGCTGGCCGTTTCTACTTCCTAATTCTACTTCTCCGAGGCTGCTGTTCCCTATGCAATTTTTCATTTCAATTGATCATTGCACGGAGACTAAAACGAGTACAAATTGTGCCTTTACTTTATTAAAGTAAATAGTGTATTATTTCACTGAATTGTTTCAGAAAATAAATTCTATTAAGTAGATGTCTTATATTGAAATAACTGTTTTATGAAAAATCCGTTCAAAAATCAGTAATAAAGAAATAGAATATTCACACATAGTTCTTTGCATATTGCACACACCACGAATGTTAATATTAATGCGCAGGATCCAAACAAATGTTCAGATGGTCCCCGTACAAATGAAAACACTTCTCGTTCGAATTCGAGTCGATGGACAGTAAATATTTCGACCGTGAATGCTGGCCGTCGCGAACAATATGAAAAATTAATTAAACCCCCGCATTGTGCGGGATCGGACACACCGGAACACAAACGCGCATAAAGTCCACAGTTTAGTTATGAGAGAGCGGTATACTTGACAACCATGGTCGGACTGTTTCGAAGCTTGATATTTCGTCGCGTGCTAATTTCGAACGGAATTGTTGCACTTAAATAGGTGCGATGCACCGTGAAATTCGGGTATTGTAGTGTCGCGCGAAATTTCCCGGTGACTTCGGCAACGGGCGCGGGTGCCATGGCGCAGGAATGAAAATAAATAGTGTACACAGAGAAAAGCGGCTGGGAAGCATAGAAGGCGAGAGTAGGGGGCCGCCGAGTGACGACAACGGCGGTCCGCGAAAAACGCACGCGTGCATAACTCTGTGGTTTAATCGTGAATGCAGTCTCGGCACGCATAATGAAAGCGCCTCGAAAAACAAGCTGCCGGTGTGTGTGGCAAGCGGGCAACCAGTATAGCGCCGACAGCATCAGCTCTCGGGCTCTCCTAGCTGTGCTGGTTGCTCGGACGCCGATACCACAACTGCGTAACGCAAGCTAACAATATTTAGTGGGGCCGGTGGATATTTAGAAAGGACGGTAGACAACATTCTTGCGGTCGGCCCTCGTGAACACGGTCGAAATTCGCGTGGTATTTCGGAAAATTCTTTGTACTATTGTATTATAATTCGCTGAAAAAAGGGATCGAAACTAGATCTGAATTCATTTTAAATCTTTTACTGATTCCATAAAGGGGAATGTCTCCAAATGCGTGAAATAAAATGGCCGGAACGCATTGCCTCTAATCTTAATAATTACAAGTGAAATTTTAGATCAGAAAACGGCGGAAAGGCCGATTTTGTACTTCGGTCATGCTCAACGAAGTCCTTCTTTTAAGAACAATGTTAGCGCAAGTGTGTGAACAGAGATGCGGTCTCGCAACCTCGAATTGTCCTACTATAATTCCCTGGAAAAAGGGATCAAAACTAGATCTGAATTCATTTTAAATCTTTTACTGATTCCATAAAGTGGAATGTCCCCAAATGCGAGAAATAAAATTGCAGAAACACATTGCCTCTGATCTTAAAAATTACAAGTGTAATTTTAGATCAGACCACGGCAGAAAGGCCGTTCTCATACTTCGGTCATGCTCAACGAAGTCCTTCTTTTAAGAACAATGTTAGCGCAAGTGTGTGAACAGAGATGCGGTCTCGCAACCTCGAATTGTGCTACTATAATTCCCTGGAAAAAGGGATCGAAACTAGATCTGAATTCATTTTAAATCTTGTACTGATTCCATAAAGTGGAATGTCTCCAAATGCGCGAAATAAAATTTGCCGAAACACATTGCCTCTGATCCTAAAAATTACAAGTTAAATTTTAGATCAGACCACAGCAGAAAGGCCGTTCTCATACTTCGGTCATGCTCAACGAAGTCCTTCTTTTAAGAACAATGTTAGCGCAAGTGTGTGGAGCAGATGCAGCGCCGCAACCCCGAAATTCCGATCAACATTTCTCCCGATAATTCATTCATGATGAAACAAAACTCGGACGGGGTTATCGATATGCGAAACTTCGGCAGGACGCATGAATAAAAAAGTCGGCCTCTTCGGAAGTTCGAAGGAGTTCGACGTGCACTTTAAGAACAAGCGACTGCGCATTGGCAAAAAAGCGCGCATTCACTAGTAACGGAACTCCTTCAGTAGTTTTTCGTTTTTTTTTTTTGTTCCTTCCGCACCGGGCGAAAAAATTTTCGAAGTAGGACGAACGGGCTTGGGGGTGGGGGCGGCGGGGGAGGAGGCTCGGGCGATTCATGGCGAAGAGTACTGAAAAAGGTCCAGCATTTTCTCAAAGCGCCCGGTTGTTAAGGTTTTAAGTATGCAACGAGTAATCTGCCTGGTACCTCGGCCGGGTTTCGCAGGCGACTTCGTTACACTGCTGCCTAGGAACAAAAGCTGTTTCTCTTGTATTAAGTTTGTCGGTTCCGCAGTAAAACTGTTAGTTTACGCGGCTACTTTATTCATTAACGGAGGAGTCCGAGAGTATAGTGAATGGCGTCGGTGTTCTCGGCACCAACCCCGTTTGCGCCAACCTTTGCTTCCCCGTTGTCTCGTTGTTAATCGACGTAGAAAACCCTTACTCTACCCCCCGCGCACCCCGAAACTCTACGGATGAATCCTTTTATTCCGTTCTCACCCGTTTCTCGATGATTAAAAGTATATGGCACTTGCTGCTTCGCTGCGAGACGCTTTAAAACACTGTGTTGGATCGAAGGGACAAAGTACAACAAACAAAGTATTTCGAACAGAACAGAAATATTTTATTGTTCAGATTATAAAAATGCGAACGCAACGTCCAGCCAGTGATAAATGAATTTTTCAATTTGAAAGTTGATGGATTGTAACCCCCTTATTTTTCAAGCCGCTTCACAAAGCTCTATAGTATTGCTTCACTAAAAATGTCAGTAAATATAAACGAAATATTGTTATCAAACGCGCCTACTGAATTATGCACGAATAGAAAATACACTATATAAAATTTTATTGTTGCACTAAAGCCGAACGCAAGGTACAGTCCACTAAAATTTTTAGCGCAAATGAGAACCGCCGTAAAAGAAATTTCAATTCAAGTTCAATTTTTTCAAATTGCTATATAAACCTATTCGCACAAAAATTTTACAGTCTATTTCTTAAAACAGTGATATGTTATTCATGATTGCAATAGCTATCCACCCGTATACTCTAGAATACCGTCCAGGCCCGACCAGACCCGTCCACTCTAGATTTACGAGCAGTAGAGAATCATATGAAATACTATTTGCTTCGTGAGTGGTTTCAGTAAATCGAAAACGAAACGACACTGATCTCCTACTAGTTAAATCTCCTACTAGTTAGACCCCGATGGAGTAATCAGCAGAGTGCTTGACTACCAAGCGGATGGCCAGGGTTCGAATCTTAGTGGGTCGAAAACCATTTTTCAAAGGAAAAAGTTCAAAGGAAAGTTTCGATCTACCAATGTGCAACCACGATTTATCGTGTTCAACCTCGGTGAGGATGTTAATTTAACAGTGAAACTAAACTAATTGCTCTACTGTTCGAAAACAGTTTTACGTAATCCAAAGATATACAATGGTGTTAAAGTGTTCGAGGAAAATTCCTCAAGTTCGTTCTGGAAAAACCGAGCAGCAGCAGCAGCAGCCTCTCTTCGATCAACTTGAAAGCCCCGAGGTGTGCATGTTTCGCGATTCGAGAATGTCTGCTCGCGTTTCCCTATTCCTTCAGAGCCGGCTGCGCCTAATTAGCGAGAGCATGCAAATTTCCTCAAAGAAAACAATCCGTTGGCGCGGCGGCGGTGTAGCGTCATCGGTGCGAATATCGTGACGGCGTTATTTCGCACGCGGCGATAATTCTAAAATCCAGTAGATCCAGGCCAACCGGGCTGGCAAGGTAAAAAGGGTAAAACACAGGTCTCGCGGATTACGAATTCATGCCGGCACTGTTCGACCCGGTGGCTCATATATATTTGAGGCGGTTGGTGATCCGAAGAAACGAGCGGTGACGTAGGGTCTACATATTTCATAATGGCCTTGCGGGGCGGGAGGGTGGCAAAGGAAAAAAAAAAGTTTCTGAAGAACCGAGCATTTCAGTGATTAACATGTCAGAGGGACATTCTATCTGACCCCGGCCGGCCGGGGTCGGTTCTTGATCTAGAATTCCGTTTAATTCGAGCGCGTTAACTCGGCTTTCGAAAAAAGTAACGTGACCGTCCCCTCCATAAAGGCGCGTGTTCACCGGGTTATGAGAGACGACGACGCCGAGGCGTCACGGGGGTGTTCCGTAAGGTGCCGGTGACCTAACCCGCGCCGCGCTGAAAGTGGATACCATAAGCGCCGTGGCAGACGGGTGGAGGGGTGGTGTGCGGGTGTATTATTGAAGAAGAGGAGAGTGGCGGCGGAGCCCGGGTCCCGCCAGGGAAATTAAAGGGCTTTTTAATCCCGCAAGACGAATCGCCAGCATCTCACGGAAAATTTCATTTTCTCGCGGCGTAAACGGAAGATAATAAAAGTAAGCAGCTAACGTTTAACATATTGCCTGCGATACGACACCGGAGATCTTAGCCTGATCCACGGGCAAGCTGCTTATCACTCATTAGAGCGACGCCACGCTTCTCCGAACCAACTTCTACGGTCACGATCCGCCAGGTGAGTGATCGATCCCCGGCTACTCTGTTTCCGTCCTGACACAGCGATTTTGCGAAGAAATAGGCAGGTGACCCTCCTCCGACGCAGCCTTGGAATTTCTGCTATTTGATTGAATGCAAAGTCCCTCGAATTACCAAGCAATAATATTCATGCTACGACTTAACCGGGTGGCCATTTATTTCTGCAGCCTGTGTGAGGCAAGCAAAAATTCTAGAACCATTGAAAACACGACTGAGTGAAGATTAATAAGACAATGGTAGAAGCAATTACAATTTTTCTCTGAATTAAGATTAGCTCCAGTTCGGGACATCGGAGAATGATATCTTTTATTTGCAACACTGTTGTACGTATTATTCCTAACAAATTTGGAGGAGTACCAGGTCTATTTTCATCTATTTTAATTCTTGTATTCATACCTATTTTGTTCGAAAAGTTTCTGCCATTCATAGGAAAAATTCGTACAAATTGAATATCTGTTGCGAAATTTCCACAATGTCGTCGGAAATGATCGTAAACCTATAGTAAAGATTTAATAGTCGAAGCGATACTCGAATACCGGATACGACTTTCTGCCGGAGACAATGGAAAATGTGCTGCGTAGAGAGAAACCGGGAGAAGGAAGAAGTCGAGGAATTTGAGGCATCGAGGTCACTCTCGAAGTATCAGAACAGCTCGCGAACGTAGGAGCACATTTTCTGTAGTCGGGATACGTCGACGGCAAAAATTTGCGGAATAACCGACTACCTCTCGCGCCTTACTCATCTTTTAATACTTTTCTGAATCTTTTTTCATGGATTGTTTCACCATTGACTGCACACACTTCGAAAAAAATGTGCATACACTTTAAAACCGGAGACTTAAGTTCGATTCATACAATTTCAATCGTACAATTAGTCGACGAGGAATGTAACACAGTCTCTAGAAAATTTGAGAAAGCCCGCAGACTCGCCGTATTATAATTCGTTATAAATCGCAAGGCGGCCGGGGACGAAAGACAGCACACACGAGAGCTATCTTTTAGGCTGTGAGTGTGCGTTAGGGGTGCATGTGAGCGCGGCCACCCCTACAGAACTCTGTCCATCCGTCAGTCTGCCGGTGTGTTTATTCAGAACGACGCGGAATATGGAGGAGTGGCTATAGTGAACGAAATCCAGCGGCGGTCGAGAGAGTAAGAGAGAGAGAGGGAAGAGAGGGTGGAGGAGGGTGGACTAGGGAGTGAGTTAGGGGGTTGCTTGGAACTGCGCTTGCCCTTGGGCATGTAATTACGCGCTTCGTTTCTCGAAAGCCTCCAGGGTCAACGCAAACGCGGACTGGTAGCCACGTTATAGAGAATACCCTTCCTTCTCTCCTGCTCTCTTTACCGCAGCCCGCTGATTTTTTCATCTTATTCTATCTTGCAATGAATGCCATCCCCTCGTCCCTGATGATCCTTTCTTCGTGCCGACCAACCCGTCCATTACCCGGCCCCGTCGACCCCCACGGCCAGCCACGCTGAAAGAAGCCGGTTCACTTTCTTCTTCGGCTTCCCTTAAGTGTTAATTTTTAGCTTTGACGTCCGGTGTGTGTCCACGCGACTGTGCCCCAAACGATTGTCGTTCTTGTCACTGTTGCCGCTGTTTAATTCTCCGACTGTCCCCAGTCCCATCAGCTTTTCGACCCCTTTGTAGCGGACACGGTTCCGCAAGTTTCAATTCTGAAAGAAACTGGGCCGAGAAAGAGCCGAGGAACGCAGCAGGGCGAATTAAGTACAGATACAACAACCTTAGTGGATAATAGACGTTATTAAATAAAACGGTCTCGAAAACTTCTCCATCAACATCACGTTCGGATAATTCCGAAAGTAAGAAAATCGTCGAGGATTCGCGTCGGAATTTGCCGATATCATTGTCATGAATGCAAATCGACCGGATTTCTTATTATCGGTATGTAATTTATTCGGAAGCAAGCTCGCTGAATATTTAAATCCTTTCCAATTTGCATAATTTGCATTATGTACAGGATGATGAAGCTGTGGCGCGCATATAAAGTAACGCGCCGCCTTGTTGTACGTTATTTCAATAAATACAAGCCGCCCGGCTACGAAATAATGCTTATGTAAACGCGGCGAGGCTATCCTCTATGTGTAATTCTACGAAACGGGAAAACGTTACCCACCATAAACATATGCGCCTCGCCCTCGGGCATTGTTCACTCACTTGGAAAAGTTTCTCGAGAGTCTAGGTTCGGTAAGTCGTGTGAAACTGTTTTCGGAAGCGGACGTGTGTTGTTGCTCGCGGATTCGACAAACAACCGACACGATAATTAACCGGGAATTTAAGACCCTGGTAATTGTATTTACGCGGAAAATTCCGTTGCGAGAACGAGAAATCGAAGGGGTGATTTTTCATAAATTCACTGAGCAATTTCCCACAGATATAGATACAGAATTTGATATTGTGTCCGAATATTAACCCCTTCGTTGAACAAAGTATCTCCCCTATTCTAGCACTATCTAAAACAGTTGAGGAAATCGGAGAATAGGCATACAACGAATATAAATTTTCTTCTAGTGAATTGAACAGCCTAAGCATAGAATAAATGCCAGTGTAAGGGGTCACGGGCACATTCATTCTAGCACGGGCAACAGTATGCAACGGGCGTGCTAAACGCAGGTTCCGTTACACTTTTGTTCTTCAATTAGTTCGTACAACGAAGGTTCTAAGCGGGTACGTCAGAGGCGAATCCTCGAGCATAATTGCCCGCAGACGTGGATATCAATCCGGGATCGGTTTTGTCGGAGCTTTTGACCGTTTACCACATAATTCCGTGAACTAGAAACAACTGGTAGCTCGCGTAAAGTTGTGTCTGGGAGCAAATGCTGCCAGGTACGTTTTGCTTAGACAGAACATAATGTATATGCCGCCTGTGGGTTTAAGGATAGGGGTTGGCTCGCAGAGACAGAGCGAGAGAGAGAGAGGGTTGGCCGAAGGGCCTGGCCGGTTACGTCGAAACAACAGCTACGACTTGAAGACCTAGAGAGAGAGAGGGATAAAGAGGAGAGAGAGAGAGCTATAGTCCGCTCAGGTTACCGCAACATGCCGACGGCCTCTTGAGCCTGGACATCCTAGGAGTTTAGTGGGACGCTGCACACCTCTGCCGCTCTCTGGCCGTTTCTCCTTGCGTCTCTGTGTTTGCTCACAAAGCCCGCGGAGAAAGGGCGAGGTTAATTAATTAACGAGTTTTTACTTAGGCCACGGTAGACTAAGCCATGCGCGCCAGCGGAGAGAGCCCGTCTCGGCCCGAGCCAGCCCGCCTCCACCCTTCTCTCCATGCCACCGCCACCACCACCACCACCACTACCACCACCACCCCCCTTGCCCGTTTGTTTGTCGTATTCTCGGCTTGTTGGTAACTGTTAGTCATTTATGTAAACGTAATTTGGAAGAGGTTGGGTGGCACTAGCCGCAGGCCACATTCCGCGCTAAATCAAACATGGCTATGTTCCGACGGCCAGGCCGTACCTACGAACCGTGGGAGCTTAATGCTTCGAAAGCGCATGAAGGGTCGCGACGAACACGAATCCCCCGGCACCGCAAACTTTATGGCCCGCGAGAGCCGAGCTATGCATTCCTGGACAATACTATTTGCTGTTCCGCGAGTGCATCCCGCGAAATAAACCTACTCCCGCGTGCCCGGGTCCCGTTCGTTTTTTCTCTCTCGTCGCGCGATTTTTCCCTTTTTTCAACCTTCTGTCCGTTTTATTTTTCCAGCTCTCGGTCCTCGCTGGCCACACTGATCCGCCGGAAGAAGGGATTGTTCGGGACGCTTTGTTCGCCGGTCTGATCTTTGAATGATGCACGGATTAATTTAGGGTGTCGCCGGATCGCTGCTTACGACTGGCCCACCCTCCACGTGCATTTATAGTGGTCGGCGAGAGGACGCAATGGGGTAAACTATTTTAATGGAATTTCAAATAGTCTTCGAGATTACCGTGACCGTTGTCTGCTTCGTAGGCGAACCTTTTTGGGAATTGGAAAACAAGGTAACTATCATTTTCGTGGACGATTTTTAAGATTTAATGATCATTTCTATGGGAACCAGTTGTCAAATTATCGGTAGGTAGAGGAGTCGAAGGGTGTAGGTAAAATAATTTTACTCTTTTCGACGTCAAAAGGGAATCATTGATAATGAACGAGTGAGATTCAAGAGAACAGTGAACAGATTGTTAAAAATGAATGTCTATCGTGGAGAAGGTTCAGGCGGAGTAACAAGTGACCCGTTGTACACTGTTTCTCTCTGTCTCTCTCTCTCGCGCTCTAGTTCTCGGTTACCTTTGCTCCTTTGCTTACCCTCTGCATCATTTAGGCGTTCAGGCATCCGATTTCAAAGAACCGCGTTTTTCCTCGCAGAATTATTTTCAATTTTTCAACGTTTCATAACATTTGCCTTGGTCAAAGGTGAGCGGTTGCCAAGCAGGAAAAATATTTCAAGAACTCAAAAATTTTGTTGGATTACTTTCAATTTTGAATTGTTTGATGGTCCAGAAGATTTAGTTAGAAGTGACTCTTTCTCTCTCTCTCTCTCTCTCTCGCACACACACACACACAGTTCTTGTTCCATCTACTCCTTCGGCAGTTCGATGCATCATTCAGGCATTCAGGCAGCCGTTTTTCCATGTGCTCGTTTCTCCAGAGGCGTTTACTTTATTTGCGCACGCAGGAACAAACACGCGCTGGCGTATAGACCGGCGAGTATCATGGCCACCATAAAGGACTGCGCGCACGCATAAATCCCAATTACAACTACCAATGGTGCAGGCCAGCGGTCGTGACACGCTGCAAAGTGCAGCCGGCCCATAAATTCTGCCGGCCGGACGTACCGAATTTTCCATGCAATTTGAATAAGAGATACGCATTTGGGGAAATATGCACGTGCCCGTTCGCTCGCGTGCACCGACGTTCGTCCATCTGTACTCTTCAATGTGCGCGGAATTTTCGGTGCGCACCGCGTTCAAAGCGCTGCCGGGCTTATTGTTTGTGCTGTACCGACCGGTTCGCTATTATTTTCGAATAAATTCAGACCTCCAGGAAAAGATCCGCTCGCTACGATTCTCGGATTTCAGCCTCCCCGTTCGACACCGTGGATTGGATTTCTTGCTGAGTGCTCGAAAATCATTCGATTTTTTCCCTTTACCGAACCCGCCGATATATATATCATGAAAATCTCCTCCGGCCTCGATCGCAGAAACCGATTGCAAAGTTCGTAAGCCGCTGGTTTCCGAGAATTTTTTCCAGAAAAACTGTCGAACCTGTGGTATTACAATTTTGCGCACATATTTACTAATACTTGAAGTGCACGTGTGATTTTTTTGAATTGCAAATAATCAAAATTGCACTAGTTGTGTATTTTATTATAGAGTTGGGTCAACGATAGGCCGCACGGGACAAATTCGAGCAAACTTAGTGGGACAGTAGAAAGTATAATAAAGATGAAAATGTTAGTTTGCGACGAAAGAAATATTCAGCTACATCGGCGAAGGTTTGAAAGGACCTATGGGTAGGCGGAACGTTTAAAAATCTTCCGAAGAGCACTTTCAGCTGGAGGAAGTTATTTCGGCTAGCCCGTAATTAGAGGAACAAAGAACCGGTACAAAACGTTCGAGCACAAACAATGTCCGAAGAAGATAATACCGGGCAGGGAACGGCACGCCGGAAGTAAATTCGGAACGAAGCAGGAGAAAAAAAGGAGAAGGAAAATGGTCAAGCAGAAGCAAAGTAAATATTACGTGTAATTTAATGAGTGAGCGAATGCTTTCTATCAGAGGTAGAGAGGAGCTCGCTTAATTCGTTGTGGTGGAGGTTCATTTATTTTATTTCTCGTTGCTTCGAGTAAATTCTATTGCGAAATTCTTGAATGCAGCACTTAACACTTCGCCGGGAATTGCAATGCAAAATTCCCGAAAATATTGCAACTGCTGCGGTTTTCTCGAATGGCTTCGCTTGACGTAAAGAATTAGACTGCTCTGGCAATGAATTCCGTTTCCCCGCTTTATTGAAACGGAATTACGAAAGACGTTGCGTGCCTCGTCCGACGAAAAACATTATTTCTTCCTTTGGTATTTGTTCGGGAAATTATAAATACCGAAGATAAAGCGACATTGGGAAAACTCGATTTGGACTCGGATTGTGCGGAGTAATTAGTTCTTGAAATATTCTGCTTTGTATTCAAGACGTAATAATATTGAAAGGAAAAATAATGCAATTGGACATTTTCCGGAGATCTCCTCCGGCCGCGGTTAAGGGTTAATGATATTTATTGGTATGATTGCAACATTCGCATGCGTGATTGTATTAGCGCGGGTAATCAATTCCTGGAAGACAAACAGGATCCTGCGGAGGTGATGGTTGTGGCGCAGGCGTATTCATACGCGAAGCCTATTACTTGTTAATTCAACAACCGTGGACGGAAGGATGCGGATAGCTTTAGGGTAAATACGGAGGCCGAAGCAAGGACCGAGATAAACTGCGCGTTTTCGCTTGTCACATAAGGCTGACCTGCACGACAAAACATATTCACACGTGCGTGTAGCCGCGTGTGGGTTAGCCCGCCTCATTAATGGTTAAAGCTAATACCGGAGGCTCAGAACTAATGGAAATAGCGCGACGCGACCCCTCTGATCCCGAACTATCGTACACCCCTGAGGCACTACCCACCATAAAATAACGTACGTCCGGTGTATCGGGTGATTTAGCGACTTTGCGAAGTAATTCTCGTGAAAACATTATTAAAAAGTTTCGTTCTCACAATACTTCGATACCTTGCTCGTTAAACAATCCTCTGCTGCACGCGAAAATAATATTCCTGTTCTGCGCTCGGCACTAAACTAATTCAAATATCTAGGCGTTTATTTACTGTTGGACAATAGTATTTAAATTTTTGTCCCCAGACATTTAGCTCAGTATCACAAAGTTATAATTTATTCTATTAAAGTATCTGTTAAATCTTGATTTGAAATAAAGATTTTGACGTTTGAACGAAATCTTAAAATTTTCCTTGGCCAACGTTTCCTTTTGGCAACGTTTTACATTATTATTAATTTTATTAGTAAATGCGATGTAAACAATGTAGAGGTTGCTACAAGACTGATTTAAAAATCTACATTTATTATTAATTTTAAAATCAGCACGGGCTCGACTACAGGTGGGAGAAAATTTAAGGGGTGGTTTTGCAAGGCAACATAAGACGAAAATGAAGAGTAAAAAAAGGGCGATATCGGCTTCATTTCTTAGTTATTATTAATTAAGAGACATCCGATCGATGAAGAGAAATTAAATTGAATGAACGTTGATCTTGAATAATGACTGGTAGCAAGGGTGACTCTTTGAAAAACTGAACGAGCATAAAAATGCACAGGTTTCTGGTCCACGGGCGGCGGTAAATCATCTCGCATGACGAAACAAGGAGAATCGGTGCGGTGTGTCGTCAACTTATCGGTATTTCAATATGTAAATCGCGGGCAGCATAGTCGGGCACTTAGTTTCGAAAAAAATTCCGGTACTTTTTCCCTCGCGGCTGGCGGTGGTGGAACGAGGTCGAAGGGGGCGGGTACACGCGAAAAGAACTCGAAAAGTAATAGCAGCCTCGTCCCGGGATTCACCGAGGAAAAATGATAATCTTGTTCCACATGCACAAGTATCCCCGCATCTTGGCGAGTGAGCGCGGGCATAAATAACAAAGTGGATTTGCCGAGATTTTTCGTATGACCGAAACCTCTTCGTTTCTACGGATTTATCGATCCTCCCGCACTATTGTCGTGCCTCGTTCGGGACGAAACAAAAAGACGAAGCCCGCTTATACTCCGCCGCTTCGATCGTGTTAGAACGACCGGCAAAACCCGAAAAGGCCGAGGAAAATAGAGAGGAAAAAAACAATTGATTTCGGTTCATCCATTTCCCGTTGCCGCGGCGAACATTTATGGTGACTTAGATTTCCAGCGTTTAGAACGTGAAATATGTAAAAGGACCCCGGAAACACGCCCAACTCTCTTTATATACGGCGCTCTTTTATGCGAACTCGAAATTACACGGTTTGGAGAACAAAACGCGGTTCTGGATTCATATTTATTCGCGATGCGTTCTGATTTAGTCTTTATTTTATTATATATGTATATTTAGTTCTGATTTAGTCACTTCAGAAACTTAAGAAAATAAAATCAAATAGTTTTCACTGATTTTTAAGAACGAAAGAATGTCGGTGTTGTTTAATGAAGGGAATTGAATAACGAATGTAAGGGATGTGAAAAAGCATGGTGCCGACGGTGTCATTGGGAAATTTGCTATGATCAGAGCGAACGGATGTTTTCGCGCGCGACTGTACCCATATTTTCCAGGGTCTGGCAATTTGAATAATGTTCTCCGTCGTTGCTTTTAGCCGATCACAATAAAACGGCGAGCGCACGGCGACGCGGGATAAATATTTCTTGCCGGGAATAACATTAATTACCGATCCGCCATTGACGACCGTTTGCTCGCGGGCCACGCTGAAAAATTGAAACATGGGAATGCATGATTCCGCGGCGCGCCCGATCGTGCCGTAACGTTTTTAGTCCCGAGCAACTCGAAGCCCCGCGGGCGAAATTAGTGATTCCATATTAAAAGTCACGGGGCCGTTGTTTATTTAAGCAAATGTGCAAGAGCCGATAACCGGAGATGGAAACAAACGCGAATCTCGATAAATGTGCGCGTGCGCGTGTGCGTGCCACAATGGAGCGTGATTTACGGGGGGGAACAATGAAATATAATTTTCGCGTCTGATGAATTCTCTCGGTTTTTCTATCGACCGTGGTATCGATAAGTTCCAATTAAAAGGCCCGCCAATCTAGTTCCATTTGCTTCGGCTTTGTCGACCGAACGATTTCTTGTAAAATGCCATTTTTTAATGGTTGCGAATCTAGAGTATATTTCGCGAGACGTTTCGTTTACGTGTCGGAGTGACTATAGGAATATTAGCTGTAATACAGGAGATTGTTCCTTCGTCTTTTCGTTTCCATTAAAACAATGCACTCGTAAAACCTGACATAAACCCACTGGCGTAAAGCTAAACAATTTAAAGTACCCTACTGGAAGGTGAATAGATAATAACTGCGAAGATTTCGTTTTACCATGAGAAGAAGATGACGGAAGATTGTGTCGTTAAAACTCCAGCAGCAGACAGTTTTATACGAATTACTGCAACCGTTGTGTAGAAATTGTTTAATGATCTGGATATACTCGATCGCAATGTTTTCACTTAATTTCTAACATCAAGCTCCCCGAGAACGCTCCGTAATTCTAAAAATCCACTGAAATGATTGAGCGATTGTATTTTCTAGCGAAAATAATTACACGGCGCATCGCCGCTATGTTTAACACGCCGACACGATCGTATAATGGCTGCGTATCGGTTGCGTGTGACTTAACATTAACCCTTTCCGATCCGCAGGTACTAAAATACCTGCTAAAGTATTTACCGTCGGCTTAAAGCGAAACGCCTAGATCGAATTGAATTCGATGTCGATCTGTAAACTACAATTTTTCTCTGTCCGAATAATTAAAAAAGAAATCAGATATCGCCTTAAAAAGAATTCGGAGATAATTCGGAAACAGGAGGGATTAGAGTGGCAGAAGGTCGGACGTGTATAGCGTGCGAGTTGGTAGGGGCATTAAAGTCAATCAGGATCGGTAAAAACGTTCTAAATCTCGGTAATTTATGGTGTAGCCTATACGAAACGAATAGAGCACTTGGTTTAGCAAGAAAGCCGGCTACATCGTAAAAGATATCTGCGTTCGAAACCGGGGGATAAAGCGAAGAATCGAGTTATCATGCTGATCCTTTTGGTTGGTCTGCACTATTCAGGCGAGTACCATACCACACCGCACCACACCACACCATACCATACCATGACATCACCATCCGCCGTGGCTCAGGTATATAAAGTGCCGACGATGAGTCTGTAATAGCTTTGCGACGAGATATATAAAGTTATTCGTGCACGTGAACAACTGCCGGCTAACGGATCACGTTTATTACGAGCCATAGCGCAACAAAGCACCCCCGACACGATCCATCTAACCGTTGGTAAGGTTGAGGGGCATTACATTAATGGTTGCGCGGTGATCGCTGATCAGGAGGGTCGCCAGTCCCACAGTATACACAGCCTGATTTATTTGCGTACCGCAAGTATTCATTCAAAGATATTCTCATATTCCCTCGAACGACATGCTCTCCTCGTGTTTTGCACCTGCGCACGCGAAATCGAAGTATCTTTATGCGAAATTAAAATTGTTTGCTAGGAAAAGAAGCCGTACAGCAATTCCTCTTCTCCTTTACCGATTTTCATAAGCAGAAACTGATAGATCCAAGAAAGTCTCGATCCAAGACCAATCCTCCGGTCCGTGCTGTGACGTAGATCGTGTAGCGCCACAGTGGAGGGCGAATCTTCTCAATTAGAACAAGAGATTCGAGTAGTAGTTTGATTATGCAAAAGTTGGTTCACTCGGACACGAACGACCTTGGTTTCCGGGGTAAGGGTTAATTACGGTAGGGGTGAGTTCGCCTAAAAAACTTGCGTACGTTCAAAAATCCATATTCGACTGGGGAACGTGTCGCATGAAATTGTAGTACATTTTTTTCTCCTGCTGTTCCGCCCTTTGGTTCCACCCTAACCACCCCCTGGAGTGCAGCGGCGGAAATGTGTTGTGAAATATTTAACCCAGCCTCTCCCGTTACCACCCCCAGCAGCAGACCGCTTTCGCTTCACAGATCTCTCTCTCTCTCTCTCTCTCTCTTTCCCCCCCTCTCTCTCTCTCTCTGCTTCACTCTCCCCTTTTCACCTCGGTCTCTCTCTGTTTACCCTGGCTCTCTCCGCAATTCGATGCCGAGCTAGGAACATCCGGTGCTCTGCATTATTAAATACACGACACCGACCTCTGGTTATCCTGATTTTATGGGAAATCCGTGAATGAAATAACTTGCCTTTCTTCCTGTCAATGCCTTCGGTTTTAACGTGGCGCGCGCGAAACACGAATATCCCGCGAATTCGTCCATCAACGTGATTTCTTTCCGAAATCTGACATTTGTAACTGTATTTTATTGCTGGTGTTTCTGCCTCCGACAAGCTCGACCAAGATACGAATATCTAATGAATCGATCACGGTGATAATGATCTTAAACATTGTCCAACAATTCATTGAATGTGTTGATTTAATGCTGGGGAATTTCACTCGAAGCATTTTAAGGGACATTAGCAGTTCCATTTGTATGTGCAATATTTTCGCAACACCTTGTACGTGTCCCCGCAGCGAATCGATAGAAAAATATGGAGGAATTCCAAATTGTTTTTTTCATCGTTACTTTTGCACATTCTCCCAACTATTTTCTGTTGCATTCATGTTTGCATTACGACCCCGGAAGTGTAAATTTCAATTTTGTTATAAATGCAAATATCAATTTTATTTTGCTTTATGCCCTCGCGGTAACACGTTTGACCAAACTGCAAGTTACAGTTCCATGCAGTTTACGGATGAATAAATATCACACTGAAAATTGTAAACTAGATCCCGCTGAAATGAATATTGCATTCAATTTATCGTTCGTTCATTGTCGATTTCATGACACTACTTTGTAACATAGATTTTCAACGTTGCGAATTTTCATTTTATACGAGTCAAATAAGGCTGATAACACTTCACCATAAAAAGCCATTGTTGTAAAATAGCCTTAATTCAAGCGAGACTCGCAACGTTTTATTGTTTCCACCAAATCTGATAAGTAGGGGCAGTTATAAAATAATAATTTATAGTCCATCAATCGAGATAGCGAATTAAAATCCATACAAGACTACTTTTCAACAGAATTCCGAAAACAAACAAACCTTTTCACCGACACAGAACCTACTGCACACACATTCGCGCGATAAACGCTGAACACAATTCCGGAACCAGTAGAAATTGATGTGTCCGCCATTATCCGATTGCATATTTAAAATCTAATCTATCAAGCATTAAGTCAGTGCTCGGGATACGTTGACAGCGAGCGTGTAGATCATTGCCATATTTATTTAATTCGCCTATGTAAAATGTATAGTCGGCGTAGCAACAAGTAGTTAATAATAAATATACATTTGCATGGCCGATGTTAATCGCATGAAGCGGAACGCGATTTACATGGAGCGAAAATCGCGTAGAGTCGAAGTGAATTCAGGATACAACGCTGCGAGTGCAACACGATTTTGAAAAAACATCTAACAGCGACAGAACAGGAGGATTAATCTATCTTTAATGTGCATAAAATAGTTATCGGCTGTCCGGGGGTTAAAACAGTTCAAGGAAGAAAAGCACGTTATTTATAATCCACGTACGCGGGAAAACTGTTTATTTCGCAGAAAAATCTGCAGCCCGGCGATCGCAATTTCATTTTCTGCTCGCCCGGGGAGGCGTGATTTTACGGAAACATCTACGGGCGAAGTAATTAGCTTCTCCGGAAGCCAGTTGTCGAGATTCCTTTGCTCCTGTCCTTTAATAACGAACGCGTGTGGGGGCGTAGGGAAACAGGTGACGAAAAATAAAATAATAATCCGACGTCAAGCTCCAGCACGGTCGTCGTCGTCGTCGTCGTCGTCGTCGTCGTCGTCGACGGAGCTTTGACGGTGGCCGGGTGTTGTCGGTCTCCTTTTAATAATTAATATCATTACGCACGCTTGAACGGCCGGTGGCAAAGCACGCCTCCCATGTATGTTATCTTGGACAGGTGGCTGTTTCTGACTATTTAGCTCGGCTCGCATGGCTGCCAGGTAGATAATGCTGCGCGCCACGTGCCCCCGCGTGCATGCATCCCGAATCTACACATGCCGCGATAGTGAAATAAAACCGCGGCCGCGGAAAAATCGTTCGTTTTTTAATCCGGCGAACAGTCGACACCTCATATATTTTTCCAACGAATAACTGTGCGGAACGGCGACATTTACAGTAAACGCTTTCCAAATAAAGTTTGCACGAGGCGGTTTGTATTTGCGACGGAAACACCGCAATAATACGGCGATTAATATGCGGGCTGCGCCGAAGTTCATTTTAATATGCTTTCTATCTGCCAATTTTTCCGCTGCGCTAATTAATTTTTGCGCTTTGTTCCGCACACTCGAAGAACGCTGCTTCCTTTTCGTTTGTTTAAGTAATTCTTTAAGTCTTTAGTAATTTGGAACAACGCGTATGTACCTTTAAATTGTACATTTGCAATTTTAGAAATTCGGTGGATACCAGTATTTTCCAGCAGAATAAGAAAAATTGAATAGACTGAAATAATTTCGGAATATCGAAGGAGTAACGAATTTTCTATTCGGTCCTTGTTTATTGCAATCGACGGGAACAATTTTTACGTTGCCGAATCGAAGAAGGCGGCGATCGTTGCTCCGGAAAAGAACCGCGCGCAAAAAGGACAATCGATAATTAAGAAATCGCGGGGCCGCGTTCGCGGAACTTTCTCGATCGCGCAATTCCCAGGCGGGTCGTTTCGAGCAATTCTGATTTCCAGTAATCACGAAGACTTTTTTCAAGATGTAACGACGATAAGCGCAGGTGGGGTCGGCCCGTATCAAGGGAGACTGCATCGGAAGGTCGCGCGGGTGTTAATTTATACCCCGGCTATGAGTTACACGATGTGTAAGGGCGCTTCGGGACTAACAATAGTTCTGCGCCATTGCGAAACGGTCGAAACGCACGCGTGCGATTGTAATTCAAACCCGCTATCACCGATCGGTAGGCCCGGTCGAGTAATTAAAAATTTAAATGGAGCCTTCGATAAGGGAAATGATCAATCACGGGCGTGTGTTGCAGTCGAGACCCTCTTTCACCCTGTTTTCCTACCCCCCCACCCGGTTTTTCCACCCTCGTCCGGCCACGTATTCCGTCTCTATTCACTATAATACGTGCAAACGGGGAAACCGGTGATTCTAACCGGCCGTATTCCTGGGCTTCTATTAGACAAATAAGGAAAGTCCCCGGCATAAAAGCCCCGGTTCTACAACGGCGGCAGACATGCCGGTGCCGCGTTCACTTGATGAGTTAGCGGGTACAGCTTCATTAAGGGTGAATGGATACCGGCGGACATGCTGCTGTTCCCTGTAATTATGCGGCGTCTCTTAGTAATTCAGAAAGTTCGTCAACTTCATCGCCCGCGACGGTTACACGAAGACATTTTAACGTTCCTTTCATTTCGTTCTAAATGTCTTCCGCGATATGAACCGCGCCGGAATCTATATACCTGTATAGATCGTATTATTTAAACGTGCTCGTGTAGCCCCGCGCGCGCACTAACGGGCAGCGCAAATTGAACGCGGAATCCACACTTGGGGCGTTTTGTAAGGTTTTGTGAATCTATTCTTTTAAATAGAAATTATGAAAATGTTTTCATCAGAAATTTTCACAGATTTTAACCACCCTCCTATTTCCAGTAGCCACTTGAAAATGTACTCGGAACGGCTGACAGCTCGCAGCTGCCATAAGCCGCTTCGACGTCGCCGACTCGCAATTTTCCGTTTCTTCTGCGCGCGCGTGCGGCTGCAGAGTCGGACCAAGGGCAGTCAGGAAATTACGAGGAGCGGCTAATGCAATTCCGCGGCGAGCGGAAAGAGAACACCTCGGTGGTGGGGGAGGGGGCGCAGGGTGCCGAGGGTTTTCGAGCGCACCATGGAATTTGGCATTCCTGCAGGTCAGCCTAATTGCTATGGGCCACGCGGACCAGGAATTAATAATTAAAATAAAATACAGCGAACAGGTCCGCAACCTCCGCCAACCGGCGGGGGGCTGGGGGAGGGGGGTCCCGTTACGATGCCGCCGTTGGAGGGTGGGTTCGGAGAGGTTGGACCGCGGGAGGGGGTGTTCTGGTTTTCAGCCCCGCAGGCAGTAATATGCATAATTAAACATACGTGACTTATCTGCTGAAAAATGTTGCGTTTAACACCCACTCGGACGGCGGAGTTGCTGCCGCCGCCCCCTCACGCGCGGTTTCCTCTTCGCGCCCTGCAACCCCCGTCGGGCCTGCAACCCCGTCGCCACAAACCATAGCGCGTGACATAGTGCGCGTGGTCCCCTGCAGATACCATGACTCGTATCGTGTGTCCGCGGTTTTTCGAATTATTTTTTTCCTTTCCCCGCGCCCGACGCTTCATCCCCCTCCCCGTCGATCCCGCAACCCTTTTTCGTCCCCCTCTCTCTCTCCCTACCCCATTTCAATTGTGTTTCGCGCCCTTGGCGCTCGATACGCTCGCGTGTTCGCCCTTTCCACTCGGCTGGCTTCGCTATGGCGGCGTTTATTAGGTGCAATGTAATAATGTCAATATTAACATTTTCTTCGGCGATGGTTAAACTGCAAGATTGACTGCACCGACCGGATGCAGTGCTACCAGACATATTCTCTATCATTCTTCCTCGTATACGGGGTGTCCCGCTTGAACTTGCAATTATTTCCCAAACTATAGTAAAATATATTTCGGATGCAATTTATTTTGTTTCGGGGGAGACAGCTCATGGTGAACGTGCCTCCATCTAGGTAAAATAAATTTTGAACGGTACGAAGTGACCTTGAATGACCTTGGAGGAGGAAAGTGTTAGATCGATACCAGTCTCTTAATTCCGTTTTTTTTAAATCGCCTACAAAATGGCTTGATTAACGCGATACTAGAGAAGTATTCCCATCATAATTTCATAACCTTTAGAAAGGACACCGTACCATGCATGGTTTCCTATTTTCACGTCAACATGTGCGCCAAGCGTTATGAATATGCATGCATCAATCACGCCTCTAATAGCCGAAGGAAAAAGTGTTTGAGACCGCGAGGCAAATGAATCTGCGAGCCAGAAAATCGACGATGAAAGCGCTGCGTGTGATTATTTCGAAGGAAAAATATGGAGAACGAGAGCAAATACGAAAGGGGGTATCTCGTCTTCGAGCATCGTGGCGGGGCGGATCGAAGCCGGTGGGAAAGGTTCATTATTCACTCTGTAATTGTTTAGTTCGGCGAGTCGATAGTGCAAATAGAAAGTATGCAAATGGTCGCAAAATAAAAGTGCGCTGACTGGATGGCGATCATATGCCATACAGAGAGAGACAGAGAGAGGGAGAAAGAGAGAGAATATGTTCGCGTATGCACGGGTTTCGAAGTCTATACTTTCCTTCTTCCGTGCATGTAAATATCTTTTCGGAATATCTAGACTCACGTGAGGTCTGTATATGTATGTAATTGATGAATGCATGAATACAAATCAGGCTTGTTAATCTCGCGAAAGTGTCAACATCAGTTATTCTTGTATCCATGACCGGCGAGGGGATGACGACACCGTCGTCGCTCGAACTCAACTAATCCTTATTTACTCATTTAGTCAACAATTGGATCCCACTACGCACACGCGCGAGAATGTGACACGCCTACTCATTACAGTCGGCTCTCAATTGGATTGAGTCGAGCGCAAAATGTCGAGAAGAGGCAACTCGATAAAAACGAATCGATACGTGACGTTAAAATCCTGACCGAAACCGAGAGACATAGCGTTCGAATATTAATACTACCGATCCATTCGAGTTACGCTGCCGGCACACAACACCGCGCGAGCCCGCGAGTATGCGAAAGTTTTTGCCGCATCCCCGGCGCGCGACTTCGAATCCGGGGTTGGTGTAAATACACAGGCAGGGGAGAAGATAAATCTGAGCGTCAATTAGCCGAATCGATTACCACTTATTTCGGTGATTAATTGCCACGCGAGTCGCGTTCTACGGCGAACGAAATCTGCGACCGCGGATCGAATCATTCGGGTGTTTAATGCGTTCTCGTCTCGGAAATGAAAAAAGCGCCCTAGTAAAAAAGCTGGACGAAATTCATATCTCTGTTAATTATACGTTATTAATTACGGGCGGAACAGTTTTAGGGGCTTTGGGGGTCGCGCCGGGATCTGACGGGGTGGCGTTATTTATTTGCCCGGATGAGAAACTACCCCCTCGGCGAGGGTGCTTTCTCAACGCGAGAAATCGAAACGTTGCTGGGTCATTTGGAACGCGATTGTAAGGGAGCTGTTGCTTATTAGCGAACCTCGGATTTTCAAAAATAAAAATGTGCGTTAATTGTGAGTGGCTGGACACTTTCAGGAACGTGTGACCAAAATTTTATCACACTTCGAGGCAGCCACGAATTTTACGTTTCGTCGCCGGTCGGCGTTTGTTTTTATTAGCCGTCGGCCGCCGCGTAAATTTATTTTCTCACGGCCGATAGCGTCTATTAAAAGGAACAGCAATAAGAGACGCATGACCGATAAGCGCGGGGATGCGGGCGTTCTTTTTTCTCTCTCTCTCTCTCTCTCTCTCACACACTCTCACACTCCCACCCCCTCCCCCCGCTTAAGGAAAGCCTTTTTTCCTGTGGCGATTTTAACAATGCAACAGGGGACCCCGGCTATCTCGGCCAGTATTTCAGCGTGATACCAGTCTGTGACAAATAGCTACCGATGTAATGAATATGAAACGCAACCCCTGACTCCCTCGTCCCTCGCAACCCTTTCGCCACCGGCAGGCGTGGTGAACAGGACGCTCTATACGTATGCACGCCTACATATATATATATATACAACGCGGAAAGTTGGAACAAAACCTGGCGCGACACCGCCCGGTTTGATCTTCGTTGTGTACGGAATATTTAATTGCGCCCCTTGTCGCGTTACGACTTATTTAATTTGAACTTCATAACTCCCCGATAAACGGGCGCTCGCGCGACCCGTGCCGCTCTCATTGTTTCGCCCGCGGAATGCTAACTACAGGCGCACCGGCGCGCAGCACAGGTAATCGCGACATTAGCGCGTCCGCGAATTCGTCCGCGTCGATACCGATAGTCGATCAACGCCGCTGATTGGCAATCTGACCGATCGGTCGCTCGGGGTGCCGATGCTAATCAGGTTTAGGAGCTCATTTTTATTTCGGCGCGTCCCGACGAACCGGATTCCGTCAGGATTTCTCGAACGCGGGGAGACTTTGAAATTGCATAAATTTTCTTGCTGTTTTCTGCGAATATTTCAGGAACGCGAAAACATACGATGCAACGTATCTACTAGTACCTATATTTCTTCTAGTGGTTTTTTTAGAGGTAGAATACGTTGGAAACACGAAATCATGTCGCAGCCGTGACCGAATATTAAAATTAAAATAAAACGGCAACGAATCGATTGCTCTTCGGTACGAGACGAGGCAGTTCCTTCGGAAAATGCGGACTTCTGCTAATTTCCCGTGTCTCGGGGCTAACAAACGCGATCTCTCATGCTCGTCATAGCGCAGCGCGCGTTTGATGAGCAGAGAACGCTTAACAGAGAGCCGCCCCGTCACGTTTATCCAGTTTACACGCAATTTACGGTAAACGGAACGCGAGGGGTGCCATTTCAAAGAACTGTGTATACACACGAAGTCATTCTTCGCGTTTATTGTGACGTGTGCGCCGGGAATAATCCCGTAATGGATGGCTACAAAGAGGACAACAACGTTTTAAACGATAATAAGGATCTTATTGCAGATAATTCCCGGCTGGACGTTTGTTAACGTATCGTGCCGCGTGACGTTTCACGAATACGTAAAGCTGTGTGTTTTTCGTATTAATATCTGTTCCTGAGAGAGCGAGTGAGAGACAAAGAGAGAGGGAGAGAGGGAGGACGAAAGAGAGGTAGCAGAATCGAGAAAGAGGGTGGGACGCCATTAATGCCGGCAACATCAAGGACACGACGCATCTACAACATCTTTATGCGATGTGTACGAAAGGATTATACCGTGACAAATGAACAAACAGGCTGCGTACCATTTCCTACCCCCACTCCTTTCTACCGTAACGACGAGCCTGGAACTCTGACCTCGTTCGTGATCTCTCCTTCTACGTAGCTTAACCCTATCACTGTTTCTCACTCATACCTGACCTCGCTGCCTACGTATAACGTCGTATGCTAATTGCTCGGTTGGCTCATGTAAACCCCTATGAAACTGCAAGGGTTGCGTGGCGTCAACCCCGCCGGGCTCTGTACCTGCATCTAACAATAGCTAAGGTAAGAGTTTCCACGCAATTAAATCTCACTGGCTCGCGTTGCGCAGGCTTTCCCCGCTTCAGTCACCTTATTTTTCACTTATCCTCTCCCCACCCCCTTCCCACCCCTTATTCTCATTGCAACAACGTCCGGCCACCTTCGAAAATCATCTTCTCACGGCCCGAGCACTGGGCGACCTCGACGCTTGTCCATCGCCGACAAACACACCTCATCGGTGTCCCCGAAGATTTTACTAAATAAGAAAATTGGTAGATGACGCAGCAAGTTAATTAAAAGCACGATACAGCGAATTCTGTAGCGAAAAATCGCTGTACTACGGTGGCATGGTTAATGCTAGGTTGTACTACTTTATAAAAATAGCAAGAACTTCCAAATACCAGGAAGAAATAAATTTTCTTAATAATTTTTCATGAGAATGAGTGATAGATCAAGTTGATATCTTTTCGTCGAATGAGAACCATATTAATTTATACTTGATTTAGGCACACAAATTTCAATTTCCACGATGCAGTTTTCAGCATCCAAACTAGATTGAGTTGCGTGCATTTTTAACAATAAATTCCATACGCGCACGGAACTCGATTAATTCCTTTATTCTGATAAGAGGAGCTACGAAAATCTGTGACTCTGCTGACGTTCGAATGTTTTCCTGGACACACGCTGTAGACACACAAAGTCCGGACAGGTGCGTGATCCGCATACTTAACGCAGGCAAAGAACGCCGGTTTCAAACGGAATGCTCGACGCGGCCGGACTAATTAGCGAGATCCGGACGAGAAACCTGCGAGAGAGAGAGAGAGAGAGAGAGAGCGGGTTCGCGGAATGATCGATCGACTTTCTGGAAATGCACGGGGTAGCAGATGTCAAACGCGCGTCAGATCGGTCGTGTCCTTTGACGAGGAAGAATTATCCGGCGCCTGGCGCGTAAGAGGATTATCTTTTATCAGACGTTTCTGAATAACGGCGCCGGGCGGACTAAGCATTTTCGATGGGGGACGTATCGCGTATCGACATAGTTAACACGCGAACGCAACTCTGCGGCACACACACACACGGTCCGTTCGCCGCGATATTCGTCGTTCGTGCTCCTGATTCACATTCGGGCACACCTACGGCGCGAGATAAATGCATCTCGGCGGCGCGCGGAATGAAATTTATGTCAAAGATAATTGTCACATTGCTAGGACGTCAATCAGGCTTTTTCCGTCCGTCAGCCGCCGTCGCGGAAATCCCGTCTGACTTTTACGCGGATGTTTCCCGTGTAGCGACGGCGGGGGGTTCGTTATGGGCTGCGATCGAAATTAAACTTATCTTTCGACAGCCGATAGGCGATCGGCCGGGCGACTCTGTGTTTAACACGTTCGCTGCCTCCCGGATGACGAAAATTAATTTTCCTTGAGCCGTGTCCGGTAAATCACGTTCCGTTAAAATCTCTGATAAGCGGAAAGATGGAAAGTCTATCGATGAAACGCCGGATAAGCTTTATCCCCCTCCGGCTTCCGTTTTTGTTAAATTAATTGGCTCGATTTTTCGCTCATTTCTGCGACTACCCTCGAGTAAAATAATTAAAGAATTTGAGAAACACGTCGAGCGTGTATTATAAAATTGTGGTGTACTCGTGGGCTTGAGATCGTTAAAGTTTTATTTTATTTCGCCACTGGAAAGCCGCATTGCGTTCCCATTCTGTGAATAAAGAATCATTGTTTGTTTGTTTGTTTGTTTGTTTGTTTGTCGGATAAAGTAATTTTTCAGTGCATTTCATAAAGTCATTCCCGATTCTAGTACATACGTCAATCGCGTTAGAAACACAGATTTCCTCGCGAGGACTCGCCCACGGTTACATACATATTATTCAAGAGTAAACATTCAAACAGAGCGTAAATAGATCGGTGAGCCGAGTTCCTTCCTGGGTAGTTTGCGTTTGATGTTATTTACTTTGCGGCAGTTGCTAGTCGCTGAAAGAACGTAAGTAGAACAAACAGTAATAAAGGAGACGAGCAAATAAAAATAACGGTAACAGTGGCTCGCCTGAAAACCGAAAAATCATTTGCTTATACTGCGACCGGTGTACAATTTACAATGTACGTTGCAACTGAATCTACCCTAAAAACCACCAAAAAAAATTTAGTGCTTAATTACTCCAAATTGTCACCTCGTAATTTCCAAATAAAAGTGGTCGATATCCGTATTATCTGAAACGGAGAATTATCAACGACAGTTCTAATATATTTTTTAACTCTACCAGTCATTGTTTAAGCCGATTCCTTACTCTATGATTGGTAATAGATTTTAAATAAATTTCACCCCCAATTTTAAAAATATTTAATATATGTGTAAGAGCTTTTTTAGCTTTTACAACATGCTCATTTCGAGAAGACAAGTTCATTCGGCCGCACGGTGTTTTCCCGAACTGTGTGCCATCGAGTTCACCCCTTTTACGAGATAAGATATAAAATCCTACCCCCGGTGAAGAGCTCGCGTGTCCCTCATTAACCCGAGACAGCGCTGCTTTCTTTTTTTCCTCCGCGAAGCTCGGTAACTGGCGAACGGCGGTAACTTTTGAACGAATAAGACGACAGTTGGAACTTTGTATCAGATTTGTGTCGCTCACTTTATCTCCTTACAATTAGTTTAAAATTGTACCGTAATCTGCACGGGGAATCACATTTAAAGCTAAGAATCGTCCACCGTGATTATGCACTGCTTTTATCTTCGGCCATTGCGATTCGGTTTCCTCGAACTCGGCTTAAATACTTATCGATACTTCATTCTTCGTGTTATAACATACTTGAGACGATTTGCACAGCGATTCGCTTCTTTGCATTCTTTGCGCTGTAATCGACTGCGATACTCGTGCAATTAGGGGTGGCAGTAGACGGTGGATTTTGGAAAATTGAGTAGGAAAATTTTAAGAATAGTTCAGTATTTAGTTGCGGTATAAAATATTCCAGAGAACGAAAGAAGCGAATGATGCAGGTTTGTTATTTTTATTCTGTGAAAATGAGCATTTCGGAAAAGTGGAAAAGTAAATTCATCTGTGCGGTAATGATTTGCGCTATTAGCTGCTCGGCCGTTCCATTCCGCGGCAATGAAACTTTCACGAGACGTTATAGCGAAGAAAAACAATCGGAATTTTCCACGTGCGGCAACTTACCCGGCAAGCAACGCGTATCTGTTTCGAGCCCTGTGGGAGAGCGTTTAGAGAATTGCATTACCAGAGAGGTCCGTTCGTGTGTATACATTTCGCACTCTATAACGCAAATTTGTAAACAGAGCTACACACTGTGTATCGCGCTACGATTAGAGATAAATTTGTCAGTTAATTAATGTTCCCTGCTACAAAGGGAATAATTAAATTAGCGGTCAAGTTATAGTGCGTTTAACGCCGTGAAATGATCAAAGCGATACCTATGAACCAACATCGTGAAAACGTGATGAGCAAACGCCGTTACGTGCACGCGTGTCTTCGAATTTACATTTGTCGTTCGGCTGGATTCCTCGTTGCAGAAAAATTGGCTCTGTTAGCTTCGGTTAGCTTAATTATTAGATAATACTAAATCTTATCATAAGGGGAAAAATTTCCCTGTCGTAACCGCGTTTGTAAAAATTTCCTAATAAACTGTTAACATATTTTTGGGGGTGATTTTATCACGATATTGGACATAAAAAGATTTTGACCAATTTCCGCAACATAATTCGGTCCTCAAGGCGTTATGGTACGTACCCTAGCATCTTTGCGTTAATTTTACATTTTTTCGGATACATGAAATTTGAAAAACGAGGTGTAACGTACGCGGGTTTGGCTGTCAGACAAGTTTTGTCAGAGCTGGCCGGCGGGATGCGCAATTGTGTTGAGCGGTAGTGACATTTGCAGTTCTATCAGCGAAAAGCTAGACTAATTACGGGCATCGGTTGTTCCATCGATATCAGCCGTTCCGAAAGGGCATAATCGCATTGGCTCTGATTAACGATTCCATTCATAAGCCAGTTTTGCCTTTCATGACGCTTGATTTCAATTTCTAGATAAAATCCGTGATACCGAGGCTCGCCTAATAGGCAAAGCGTTCATACCGGGTTTAGCCTCTAGCGCCCTAGGTGGCATCGATTTTCGAAGCGTACTTGAACCTCTTTAACCTCTCCGGTGGTCCGATCGATCGAGCGGCTGCGGTGGCGACAAGCGAAAGGTGCGAGTTTAATGAGTGTTGGTATTCGATTTAATATGAGTACTCCCCCTGATCCTCCTGTCACCTGGATCCCGAGTGGATCCAGACCTGCTGTGGTTGTACGTCCGAAATTAACGGCGCGCGACGCCACCGCTGCTTCCAAAAATCGATCCCTTTATCACTGAACATTTCGAAAAATCTTCCTTCAAATATTCTAGACATAATTTCCTGCACCAAAAAATTTATCTAGACCAGTCTCTGAAACCTGAATTTTCTTCTGAAATATTTTCGCATCATACGACAGATAAAACAGAATTCAAAAAATTTTTTGTATTACAGAATCTATCAAGGACTCAAAGAACAAAGCTCCCATAAAACCCAACGATTTTCTTTCCCCTTTTTGTTAATCCCTGAATGAAAAGCGTAACGTGAAGTTTATACTAACGTAGATATTTGGATGATAGCAAGATCGAAACCAGCACCACATTTTCGTTCTATAAAACGGCAGAGGAAGATCATGCTTAAGTGAACTTCCAATGAAGTTCGATGGACGGATGATCGCGCATTATTCGGCAATTTTGCGACGGTTTACGGCGGTGTTTACGGCCGAGACCGGCAACGACATCATCGCGTATTCACTTACCGGCGAGTCTGTGCACACAATGCTATCGCTTATGGGGATAATATATGCCATAACCCACGTCAACGGTGGCACAGAAACCTCGGGCGCAAACGTCATCGGGCACGGTGAGAGATTATGCGTGGAAAGGGACCGAGACAGAGCGAAGGGAGCGCGCATACATCAAATCACGGAACTTGAGAGATCGACTGCGCCTGGCTCGAGGAACTCGTTCGTGACATGTGGCAACGTTTGACGTGATCCATAGGCGCCGAGGTAACGCTTGTCTCTGCGCATCACGTCCTGTCGGCTGACCTGCCCTCGTGAGTAATCACTGGATTCAGAATTTTATCCGTTCCCGACGAAACGATTCAACGAAACTCGAAACAGCGAAAGGATTGCAGGAATTTGAGAATGTTTAATAACGAAATTAATTGAAAAGGTTGATATTGTTGATGGAAAACATTTTGCAACAATCACTGTCCACCACGTTTTCCGTCTCGAGCAACAGCTCTCGGTTTTTCCAGATCGGATTGAAATTTCAACCGCGCCAGAAGAGCGAGTCACGGCGGCGAAGACGTTCGTTAGTTGTTAGTCGCTAATTAATATAGTTCTCGGCGAGGAAAGTTTTTCTGTTGGCCGGCAAGATCGCGTCGGATTAAACCGGTAAAAAGCAAAGCCGTGGGGCCGGCTTACAAAGGGGGTTGGAGTTTAGGAAACGACGGCGGTGGCACCGGAGGGGGTGGGGAAGGGTAAAGGAGCAGGGATAAGGTTGCATGACCCGTTGTATGTTTAATTAAGAAAAAATCCCATAACCCGCTAATGGGCGGTACGGTGTCGTCGAAAAAGAACGTAGGCACCACAAAAGAATAGAAGAAAGTGGCAGGCGCGCGCGCGCGCACGAGCGGCGTCGTCGGCGGCGCTCCGTGGATTTCGCGTGGCTACGAACAAGCTTCTGTCCTTAATTCCGTAATACGAATATATGCACCTACGGGCTAGAAGAGAAAAAGGGGAAAGCGAGAGAAAGAGAGAGAGAAAGAGAGAGAGAGAGGGAGAGAGCGAGCGTAATGCACGCTCGTCTAAGTACAGTCTGTAATTATGAAATAACCCCGGACCCTCTTTACGCTTCTATTATCATAGCTTTTTACGCCAGCGCGGGAGAAACCACGACAAATTTTTCCGTAGCTAGGGTCCGCGCTCGAAAAGTCGTTCTCCATTTTCCTCGTTTGCCCTCCTACCTATCTCCGGGGGGAACGCCAGGTTCGCCGAGGGACGAAAGAGGGGAGCGAAAAAGGGATGAAAGGGTGGAAGGGAGCGAGAGAGAGAGAGAGAGACCCGTGCAAGCTCCGTGGCTGACAAGCTATCGTCATTGTTCACGTTCCGTGTTCTCTCGTTAAATGCCCTTTTCCTTGTACCGTCGAAACTTCTCGCCGACTGCGAACTTTTTCGGATTTAACTAGATTCTGCACTTCCAGTGTTTATCATATACTACTTCGTGGGACGGATCGAGTGAATTTTAAAATGTTTTCACAGGCTCGACCGACTAATGCGACCAATTCTATACTCGATTACTGCACCAGGTTAAACTCTACCTCGGGAAACCAGAAATTCCTAACTTCTTTTCACGCGGTTCTGTCAATTTTTGCGAGGAAGTGCCGAAAACCCGCGTTTAAATTCTAGGAGATCACTAGTTGAATAGTTGCAATTGTGCAAAGACTGAATTACTTCGATTATTCTTAGTGCGACGAGTAGACTGCGGGATTTAATGCGTCGATGACAGAAGGGAGGGTAGAGGCGATGTCCAAGCTCCATGGCTGACAAGGTATCGTCATTGTTCGCGATCCGTGTTCGTTAAATGTCCTTTTCCTTGCAGCGACGGAACTTCCCGCCGACCGGGAACTTTTTCGGATTAAACCAGATTCTGCACTTCCAGTGTTTATCATATACTCCTTCGAGGATAGAACGGTGCGTGCACGGGCTCTCTGCCGGCTTCAGAACTTTCATAATTTCGCGGAGTTACAGCCGTCCGTATTCCGTTCGCGCCCTGTAAATCTCCCGTGTAATTTTCGTTGCGCCGTTACATCTGAATGCCGCGTTATCTCGACGGATTCTGCTTGCATTCGATTTCGCGGCCGGCGCGCGTCCCGAATTTTCGATGGAAGCGCGCCGATTTTCGCCCAAGTTTCGCCCTGACCCGAAACTGATCCATACATAATGCTTTCTGTCCACGTCAGTCGTGATAGGCACAGGTACTCCATTTTCAATCCTAATTATCTCGGAGCTTTTTAATTCTATCCTAATTCTTTTAATCCTCCCACTGTTTCCAGTTTCGTCGACTGATTTTTGTTGGAAACGTATAAAATCCGCAGTATAGTCATCACCTGTGACTAGGAAAATATCGATCAGTGCACTAACAATAAGAATAACAACCTGAAAATACAAAAATTGAGAAAGTAAAGTAGAAATATATGTCATACAAGAATTTAAAAAGTTTAATATATTTGAACGCTTATATTTAATATATGAAAGACGTATATTAAACTAAATTATTCAATATAGTAACTATAGTACGGAGGAAGTCTCAAAATCATGCCAGGAAAATCAGAAAATGATTCAAAAGATGTTCACATCACATCCGAGTTATAAAAATATTTAAATGCTTGTGTTGCGGAGTCCTGCAGTGGATATTCGAATAGAGTTATGTTTGAAGTTAATAAGTAACATTTATTAACAATGCGTGTGAACGTTTTTATGAGCGATTCTACATTTCTGTGAGGAATTGTTTATTTGCATTTCGTGATTAAAGTTGGCAAGTTTTTGGTGAAAGAATTCGGATCAAGGGTTAACAGCAGGATTAAAAGCTAATGTTCTCGTAATGAAACTCAAGAACCTGATTACATGCGTTTCCACGCAGGTTGATGGCCACTGAAGGTCCAGACGTGATGTTTCCCATTGGAAGCCTCGACTTTATGGCAGATTAGCATTGTACTCAGCACGTTCCCTCGCTTTATGTTGTTCGAACATTACCCTAACAAATGCCGGAGCTATTACTGTTCGAAATTCTTCCAAAGTACGAAATTTCTGAGTATGCTGTAAACTCGCTATTTCCCTTATTTAATTTATTCGACGGTGTTTAATTACTACAAAGGCAAAACATCGTGATCGAACGTATACAAACCTTCACTGTCTGAATGTTTCTTTCCACTATTACGATAATAAAATATAAATATAAAAGTGGATATTATAAATAGACCTATTCAAAGAAGATAGAACGGTGCTGAACAAAATGTGCAATATGAATATTTTACAAAGCTTAATTCAACGAAGTTGGATTTTTCTTTGAATCTCAAAACATACAGTACCTTTCAGCCAGTCCAATATTTACCGACATTAATTTTTATAAACATTGAAAGCGTCTGCAATATTTTAATCATAAATGCGCAAGATTAAAGATTACCGTGAATTGATGGAACTAGAAGAAACCGGTCGCCAATATTTCTAAAGAATCGTCACAGGAGTGGTACACGATAAAAGCAATCGCAAAAATGCATCTGCACGCAAAAACGTCGGGAATTTGTATATTTATTTATTAAGTTGGTCCCCGTGTGTTGTGCCGCGTTCGTGCAGAATCGCGAATAATTCGCTTGAACCCCTGTGCCCGACCTCTACGGCGCGAAATTGATCCATTATACATTGCTTTCGGCATTCGGGATATTTAGTAATTCACGATCGATCCTTTTATACGTCTAAACGGACATTAACTGCACGCGCAATGATTGCGCCGTGCGCGGCACTGCAATTATACCGGTTTGCTTGGCCGCGTCAGTGTAATCTTTCCTGCTGGATTTCGAGATTTCAAGCGAACCGGCCCCGGTATAAGCTCATTGCCCGGCTCCGATTGTTGAATAATTTATGTTGACTTTGTTGAGAGCCGCTGCACCACAGAGACCGGGCATCGTGCATACGCGATAAGACAAGAGCAATGTATTCTCTCCGGCCGCGCGCGCGCGCGCGCGAGCGCACACACACGCATACACATGCATGCACGGCCCGAACCTCTTGCAGCACGTGCAAAAATCATACGTGCGCGAGGCGTACCTGAAATATGCCTTGATAAATAATAACTGAAGGGAAAACAAGGTTGCTCGCGCTCTATATACTGTGGGGGAAAAAAAAAAGAAAAAAAAAAAAAGAAAAGAAGAATGTCTTCAATTCGCACCGAGACCAAATGATACCGCCCCACGAGCGAACGTGAGCGCAACCATGTCGAAAGCCTTCGTTAAGAATGCAATCTGATACGCGAGATTTCCTATGTGCAGGTGTTGCGCTTCGTACGGGCCGTGATAATAAGTCGAACTTCAAAATGCAAATTTAACTGTCGAAACAAATAGAAAAGCTCGCAAGTTAGCGGAAAAGATTTTGTTTCCGGTTAACCCGGTTCCCGAGGCCGTCCCTCGTCCGAGAAGAGATCCGACCTATCGCAGAACGTTTTCTCAGGTATCTTTTGAGGTTAATAACATGTGAAGAATTACAAGAAAACTGTAGATGTTTATGCGTGTACAATATATGCACGTACGGGGAATGTATGCAAAATATTGTGGATTTGCATGCAAAATAAGATTGGATTTATGGATATATTCACACTCCTTTCGTTCCCTTATCACTGAATCGATCACGGGAAGTGTTTCAGATAGCATTCAACTTTTATAATGTCAAATGTCGGAGTTACCTACCTGCGGGGACGTATACGAAATTAGTCGAAGACGCACAGAATTAATTAAGTAAATTGAAAACGATCGGAAATTCTAGAAATTGATGCAAGGAAATGCGTGCAGAAGGTGAAGTATACTGAAGTGGGGAAAATTGTAGAGAGTTTAATCAAATATATAAGATATGTGAATAAATATAAATCGAATTGAAAAGATTAAATAGAAATGTTCAAAGTATGTTAGAATATCTACTGAGATCTAAATTTCACGAATAATCGCTCCAGAATAAACGTCTTATTTCTATAATCATATATTTAAAAAATATGTATAACAAATACACAGATCATAGAAATAGAATTAGTCGAGTAATTGTGTACACTATTAAGGTACTGCATTAACGCACAATGTTTCCAGAGTGGTGAAAAACTTTTTAAAGCGCACTGTAATATGAATAAAAATGTTTCTGTGCATGCTAAAAAATTCCGGTATACGTGCAGAAAAGCAGTTTTCCGGCGCGCACTATTTCTCGGCGTCGAAACGAAACGGCTCGAATGGACAGAGTACACAGCACAATAATTAATATTATTATTGCCGTTGTACACTAATTGACCCATTTCGCTCGGTGCTCCGGCCCGTTCACCGGCAGAAATAATACCAAAAACTTACCTTTCCGTTAAGTTTCAACTGTTGTTCGTAACTCCTTTCCCCTCGGCCTGTGTGTGCGCACGCGCGCGCGCACACACACACACACAATCGAATAAGTTTTGCGCATTGTACGCGGCCACCGTGCACGTACGTGTACACGCGAGAACCAGAGGCGAATTCATGGAGGCACACACGCGGGCAACAACAAAAGGTTGAAATTAAAAGCGCCGAAAGTGGAGTGTAAGGAAATTAGGTCAGCTGATACACAGGGCGCTATAGGGCGGCTGTTCCGGTGGATCATAAAACTGTTTATAACTGAAAAATGAAGCCTCGCCAAATATAGATGTTGCTGCGACCCGGGGGCAGGTAATCTGAAAGCGTCGTAAACTCGGATTCTTGGAGAGCTACACATCAACTGCGGCCAAATCTGCTGTTCGAAACATTATTTATTGTCCCGAGGAACCTATAGCCGGCAATCCCGAAAATAATGTGCGCGAAACTTCTGCTGCGGTGCACGCTCCTCCTCTGCGCAATCGATTTCGCGCTCTCCGCACCTCGAGCAATAAACAATTGGCTTCGAACCGCGGTTCGAGCGCCGGATGAATGATTTTTCTTGCGCGTCCATTTTTCCGAGAAATTCTTGAACCCCCTGCAATTCAATACCAAGAAACACACGCATCGATGGAATGTATAGTAATTGATGCCTGCTTTGAAACAAATGTGCAACGGTTAGGTTGCTATCACGTGTGTTACTTTATGCCGGAAAGTTAATGTAATCGCTTTTGGCGTCGGTAACCGCCATGATGTCATTTTAAGATAAGGGGTTAACCTATTTCTTTGTGACCGAAATTGATCTTTTTATTGGTACTGGCGTCGCTTATCATTCGAACTGGCTCTGCTAGAAAATTAGGAGTTAAACGTAGGTGGAAACCTTTCTCCGGGTTGAAATAGACCCGAGTTTTGCCATCCGAGGGTTAACAAGCTGATTAGAATTGCTAGACGTAAATTTTCAATTTACTACGGTTTTCGAGTTTATCGCGGGGATCAATTTGGTTGTAACCATAAAAGTTTAATTGTGCTACTTATATGCATCAGGGATATTCATCGTATCGCACCTATATCCAACTAGCTCCAGGGCATTAATTTACCAACGACCATTTGGCGTACCGTGAGAACGTTATCGATCAAGCATCCGGGTTCGCGGTCCCTGCCGTGTCTGTAGGAATTTTTTCGCTGCTATAATCAGCAGAATCAATCTTCCAATAATACTCCACATTTTCATACATAACGTGCCGGGCATTGAACATTACAATCGTGCTAATGTATTCGATCGGGCGTCTATAGGAAAACGATGAACGGAGAACGTGTTAAGCCAAGGCATAACCATTATTTTTTGAAAACGTAATAATAAATAGAGTAGCCGAATTTGGGCCAGTATTTAAATCTAATATGCAACTCACAGGAAATTGACTCGAAGTAAAATTCATAGTCGACTAAAATCGTCAACACTGCTAGGTTAACTCTTTATTTTACAATACACGGTAGTCTAATCCAGAGATCCAAATTAGGTTACTCTCGCCTAGACAATACTGGGAAAAGTTTCGTTGGTATAGTTGAGAAAAGCTCAGTTTACAATAATTATGGTTGATAAATACCATCCTTATTTCCATCGCTTTTTATTCAGCTGGTTTACGATTCTACAAATGTCATGTTTGCTAGGCGTATACATATTTCATAATTACATGGAGAGAAATGTATTTTTTATGACAGCGCCTTAATAAAAATGGTGCTGCGAAATACTTTTAGGACATAAAGTGTCGAGCCACATTTTGTTTAATAAAAATAATTCGTAACAACGAGGCAGAATGAAAGGCAGATATAAAAATTCATTTGAACTGTTGTAGTATCTAATAAATAATAGTATATAATCCGGTAGAAAAGTATCGTTGATAAACGAAATATTTGCAGCATTATTAAACAGTAACATACATTTTAATGTATAGACCAAGAACAAATTTCATTATTCAGATAATAAAAATGATTCATATATTCAAAATGGATATTAAGTTGGACACGAAGAGGTATGCCGTGAGAGAAAATATTACAAAATGTAGCAAAGTAGTATAAATCAATTATTAGAGGATTACACAATTTATTACGTACCTGAGTGTCAGCTTCTTCGGAAACTTATCAATAATGCTAATAAGTCGAAAATAACAACATTTTCAAATTCTTCTAACGCCTTCGCATGCTTCCATTTTCACTCGTGCAGTATTACCATGAAAATTCGCAACCCCGGAATTTATATATACAACTGTAAGGGCTGTTACAAAGAAGAACCTGTCAATTCCAAAAATCAATACACCACCGACGAGCAACATTTCCATCACATTTTATGCGATTCCTACGCGATTGTTTATAGAAATTTTGTTCGTCGAACAGCAGAGCAGGGGGAAACGGATCGGGGCTTGCTAATCCGAAGCGAGTTTAGGCGAGACGTGTTGACGTCACCGTTACAATACGAACGGAGTTGAACGTGGTCGTTCTTTAGCCAGGATATCCATGCGTAATACAGCTGCGTGGCCGGTTGAACGTTAGCAGTTACATCGTGTTTCACTAACACCCTATTCATTACCCCGCTCACTCCATCGACCTCGGGTACACGAGTCCGGTCTGCATTTCAGTCTGCTCGCATTAAAGCTCTAAATACCGTGCGACGAGCGCAAACGGCTGCCGTGTCAGGATGGCCCACTATCTACTTCCTACCGCCTCTTGATCTCACTCGGTCTTTCCACGTTTATATCTCCATGCCCATCTGCTTTTACCGTCCCGGCCGAGGCATTTCTCCGCATATGCGGCTACCGGGGGTGGGCTGTCCAGTATTAAAATCCGAAAGTACTCGACCGAATCCAGAATCCGCCAAGTCCGCGACCAATGTTACGAGCACGGCCGAAAGCCACGTATTCGCCTTTTCCCCAACCCCTCCTCCCGAAACCCGAGCTCATTCTTCCCGCAGACCGATCGAGGGTTGTAACGTCCTTCATTGATTCAATTTACCACCCTCGCGAAACGTACTAGCTTGTCCTGAAAGCGGGAAACCAAATTTTTTAAATCCATCAATTTTTCCGTATTTCTGTTGCCACCGAATGTGCCACCATTTTCTGGATAATCGAAATGATTAATTTTTCTGTGATATTGGGACCTTAACTATGCTCGTTTCTTTGGTTTTTGATTAATAGAATTTTTCTACTAGAAACCTCATTCAACTTTTTATTTTTCTTTTTTTTTTTACGGAAGAAGTGAATTTCCTTTTATGGAATTTTGAGAGGTATGGTGGTCAAATGGTGTTGATGGCAGATGGAGCTTTGTTCGAGCATGATCCTTGAAATTCTTGGTAGCTGGGAGCGCAGCTAACTTAGCATGGTTACCAATCGATGCCCCCTATCCGTGGCCCTGCAATCTGCCCGGTATAATTGATTTTAATCAGTGGATCAGCCTCGGATTAATTCATCGATCGACGCCGGCTAATATTATTAGATGACCATCCGAGTACCGGCCGCGAATTTTGCATTATGCCGCAATAGCCGGAATGTATGCGTTAACGGATTTCCGTTCGAAACGTACTCGGTCCCGATTGTACAAATCCGGTCATCGTCCGCTTATGCGCCGCTGGAAAGATCAAAAGGATATTCCGGCGGTACGGTCGAAAATCAAAACGGGTATTCGGAAACTGAATCGCGCGAGCACGCGTTCATTACCCGCGTCTTTTCAACCTAACTCAGAGCTCTAGGCCAGGCGCGCGCGCGCATGCTAGTTCCAACACCCACGCGCAAATTAATTTTCGGCAACTGTTTCGAAACGCGCCACCACCGCCGGCTAATGGCCGACCCGATACGAGCGAATCCATCAATACGCCCGGGAACTTTGATTTACACGAATCGAATGTCTCTTCGCGCGATAGACGACCATAAGCGACGCTCGAGAATGTTTCGCGATTCAATGTTCGATCTCGGCTCGCCTGGATGTTTGCGACCGGTGAGGAATGCCTGTCGAGGATTATAATGAACGCTCCGGCCGTACAGTGGCGTTCGGAGGTGCTGGATCAGGGCTGACTAATTTAAGATATGTGCTACTTTTCGTAGAACTTTGCGGCGCCCTTACCTGTCCCTTGAAATCGGTCAACTTTAAACACGAAAAACTTTTCAACTACCGATCTCCTGGGACTGAAACTTGGATTTTCGGCAGTTTTCCGTCGAAAGCTGTAGGATTACACGGAAATAGTTAAACATTTCTGGTTTGCTGAAGCAAAGTTAAACCGTACTACAATATAGCAAAAATATACAGCCTGCCCCACCTATCTTCGACAGCTTGGATGTTTGGTTTATTGTTGACAGTGGGGGAAAAAAAACATTACAGATGGCATACCACTGAAAAAATATTGGTCACGTATTTATTTATCGGCCATCATTCATGCCCGGACAGTGAAAACGACAAAATTTGGGGGTGTGGATCGCATTCGGTCGTTCGTCTCGGAAACTATTAAACGCAAGAAAAAAAATATATATATGCAGGACTCGTGTGTTTTTGTAATATTGAATTCACTCGTGCAAACATTCGTTTGTTTAGAAAATATATTATACAGAGGCAAAACATTTTGAGCGATGCGAAAATATAGGCTAAAAAAACAGGCGATCCTAAATGAAAATATTGTAACGTAAAGAGCCTTATTATATTTGAATGTCCTATCGTGAGATACAATGTCTTGTATTTTTTTTTCTTTTTTAATTTTCGCGCAGACGTGCGAACATTGTTGTTTACTCTCCACGAAGAAAATACCTGGGGAAAAAAAGCCGTAGACGCGTTTGGCGGACCATAGCGCGAAATGGACATGGTCCATCGGTATTTCGGCGGCGTATGTCCTACCATAGTTATTGTTCGACGACGGAAGTACGATGCAACACCGTCCGATCAATAAACAAGGAGAGCTTAAAAGGTTCACGTGTCGTAAGCAAATATCAACGACGCGTATAAAAACGGCAGGCAACACCGGCCCGCGTACAGCACACGTAGACAATACACCGGAAATTATTGCGCTACAACCGGATATAAGGTGCAACATGTTTTCTGGAAAAGCTAGAAATATTTCGCGTGCTGAACCGTACAGCCTCTTTCTTTCTTTCTTTTTTTTTTTCGCCGTTTCAAATATCTGGAATTGCGACTGTGTTGTGCTTATTAGCAAATAGCATGAATTTTCTTCCTCCTGGCTTTATTGGAATGCATTGCTCTGCAGCACCGTCGTTGAAACAGTACACGCTGTACACCATACCTTAAAAGTATAGGGACACTCGCCTGCTTTCGGCACACGGTAATACCAACGACAAACAACAAATTTCACTGACATTCTCAAGCTCACAAATCGCTAAACGTATTATCATCCAGACGGATTTTTATGTTCATATTGTTACATTCTGAATTATTGAAGGGATTAACGGTCACTGTTACGGAGCGCGCGTATGACAATTCTACCATGCGCCTTAGATTAATATATTATTGCAGTAAATCATTTCACGGTCGCTTGGTTCTGTTTATAACCCTAGCGACTCCTGCGGGTCGTGTAGCACCAAGCAGCGAGTCGTACTACTGTGGCAAGATTTACTCCATGTGTTGCGAGATTGTCAGTCCCCTGGCCGTAATTATTTTTCTTCCATTATGGCAACCTTTCATATAGTAATTTCATCCACCTCGCGTTACGATGGTAACACAAGTGTAGGTAAAAATATAAAAAAGTTTTTACACTGTGATTGAAATGAAGTCACTGGAAGTTATACAATTCTGTGCTTTACGAATAGACAAGAAACCGGTGCGGACTATAGTTGAACGTTTACGTTACGACCGAGCGTTTAGACGGCGGGGGTAATGCAGCGAGCAGGTTAGCAGGAAACAGTCGATCCTCGGCGGCAGAACAAGATTGACAACGCAATCCTGGTAATTTTCGGGATCGATAGGTAGCCCCGGTCCTCGGGATTGGCAGCGTCGATAGGGGGGCATTAGCATCAGGGCTGCAATTCTCCGTAAACGAGTTTCATTAGCGTGAAGCAACGTTTCTAGCGGCGTCCTTAATACAAAACCCTCTCCCCTCCCCGCCCCTCCCCACCCCTCCCGTCCTCTACCCCGACGGGGTTTTCTAGCTTTTCGTTGTTGGCCCCGGCGCGTGTTTACTTGGCAGTGTAAGGCGCTCCTCATCATGAGCTTCACCGGTGGTAGTAAAGTGCATCTCGTCGACGATAATTACCCGTACAGGTTCTCCCCGTTGCACGAACGAAACGCGGGAAAAGGAGAGGGTTGCTCGTATTCAGACACACGTCGCTTCCATATGCCGCCTAACAGCGCACGTTTGCTCCTGACCGTGACTCGGCGGGGACTCTCCGTTTATTAAATTCATTTATCTTCCACGAAAATCATGCTTGTAACATGCACCTCTCTAATTGGACGCATTAAAAATAATTTTCCGCGAACACGCCTTAATATGCGAGCGCGCGGACGCCTAACCCTCGGCCACCCCTTATTCGAGTCCTCGTCCCCGTTCCTGTTAGGCTAGACTTTCCGGAGCTTGTCGATGGGCTGCTTAGGTTTGTCCACCATGTTAACGCTAGAACTACTGAACCGGTCAAGATGACCGGTGGATGATTTTTTCTCTCAAAATTAGCGAAGCTGTGAAAACGTTTTATATATCTCTTCCTTTGAGTACACGTTATCATAAAAATCGTGTGAAACCTGAGGAAATTCAATCTTGCTGTTATCATAAAGGGATAAGTCTAAGTCACGCTTAGGGTTCGGTAGTTCTGCTGTTGACATTACCCAATACATTTGGGAAAATTTTCTGGAAACAATTCCAAACAATAACACTTTGAACGTCTAACTAGAAACCCCAAAAACTCCATAAAATCAAAGTCAGTTATTTAGTGAAATGAAAATTGCAAAAAATTAAATGTATGGTACTGAGTATTCCTCCAACTCTCTCGCATGTTACAGATCCTAATCAAGTTTAGTAGAATGAATATATCAACGTAAAAGTTCATTTTAAAAACTGCACAAATAATTCCGTCACCCAAATATGTTATAACGCGTTAGTTCTTAGTTATTAAGTACCTAGTAATAACTAGAAATCTGTAATGATATCCGCGGTATTGGCTGAAGAATTGACTTAGGTTTATCCTGTTTGGTGACACGAAAATTGTTGTATCGATTCCACGGATCGTATGGAGACGTGCCGCTGTGCGCCGTGCTCGTCTTCATCGTCTCTCGTTGTTCTCTTCGTCGTCGTCTTCGTCGCAGAGGAGTAATGCATCCTACCGGTTGTGTGCCTACGAAAACGGCGTAAAAGCAACGGCCGTGTGTACTTAGATACGCAGCTACATCCGGATGATACATATTTATGATGGAACGTGTGCTGGCTGGCTGAATGTGTGTAACTAAATACCCGCGCGCGCGGGGGTGTCGCCGGCCGGGTCGAATGGATTATTTGCATGGCAAATAGCGCGACGCGGTTCTAAGTGGAAACACCAGCCACGTACGCGACTAATCTCATTCCTTTGCCGCTCCTAGGGCGCCTCGCCCTAAGAAAGCCATTGCTCTCGCGCAAACCGAGACACACCGGTGTCGACGAGATGTCATCTGTTCAAGCGAGAACGTGCCGCTGGATCATTATCTCGAGACGCAACGCTCAGATTGTTCGCAACCACTTTTCGCTGCGAATGCCGGCGGTGCATGCTGTGTGTTCCACGGGTTCTCTTTGCACTATACTTTGCGCTGGGATCCTGGTAATGACGCTGACTGACTCGGCGGTGATGCTGCAAATCTTCCGATGTTTCCTTAGTATCAAATTTGATACCGGAGGAATTTGAGGACACTGTTACATTACTTTTTGACTTTTCATGACGCTGAGAAAAGGAAATACATTTTCCTTAACGTTCAGTCACTTGCGATTGACTTGAATCATTTTTATTCTCCATAAAGGTCCATAGAAGATCTAACAGAATCGATTTCTCGATTTAGAAATTCCCTGGATTTGGAATGGGGACTGCTTCGTTGAGTAAACGCGTTGTTGTGACGAAGGTAAAATTGAAATGAATTTTTCCGTGAAAAATTGCACAGACACATTCTCGTCGCTTTTAATGAAGGTAGTCCCGGCGTGGTAGACCAGATTGGGCCCCGATCATTTCATTAGCAGACATCTACGTCTGCGATGCACAAGCTGTGGGAGAATTCATGCGACAACCGAGAACAGGAAGCTCTCCCAGGACACGTGCTTTCAGATAAGACTTACTAACGTGCTTATCTATTATTCACGATTTCGTGCCGGGATATATACCGATACATGGAGTACGATACTATTCGCTTTCCGTCGATCTCACGTATGAAGTATATATCCCCTAATCGCGCCGTCTAATCGACTAATAGGATCCACGGATCTCGTCGAATTGGAATCGAGAACGTCTCCTTTTCTGTTTCGCTTTTCGAGCGTGGCAAATTGTCCTCTGCCACGCGAATTATCACTAGAAGACACGTATGCCGAATTGATCGTCAAATTCATAAATTCATTACTAGATGGTGTGCAATTTATTCGACGTGAGCGCCATTGAGCACGATCAAAACTTCTAAATTCTAAGAATTTCTAAATTAATTTTGTCTCGCCTTTAAAAGCTACACATGCTAGTTCGACACGAAGAATTCTAATTCTATGGCCCATCCCGAAATCCCGCGAAAGTCGCAATCGAGCCCTCCCTTATCTCTCCTGTGTTTCCCATCCATTCGCAACAGACGCGTCTCGACCGACGCCCTTGAATGCTACTTTCGCGAGTTATGGACGCTCCCGTTCGGAAAAGCGTCTATTCATTCTACCAGTCGGACAATCGTATGAGAAAAGTTGCTGTCATCTCGGACGTCCGCGTTATCGACGCCGCAAACACATGGCACACTCGGAACGCATTTGCATATCCCACTGGTTTATACTTTTTCGATATCGACAGCGACGCAACCGGCGGCGCCGCGGCGCAGTGTTTTAAAACGGCCGTCTGACCACCACCAGAAGCTTCCGAATTTTTACCGGGCTTCGTTACACGATCCGAATCCCCGGGAATTCTTAATTACGCCCTTATTTACCTCGTGACAATTGTTTAAACGGGGCGGGTCCGTCGGAAATTGCTATCGTCTTGAGAAAGTACCATTTAGTGTGACTTGCTTCGGTAAACGGTTCTGTTTGCAGTGAATTTTCATTTTTATTGTTTCGAATAATCCAGCTTTTCGTTTCACAGCGGAATGAAGTTTTTCTCAGAGACATTGCCAGTTTGGAAAGACTATGGCGGCGGTCGCGCACCGTCAGTATTGTGAAATCATATTACTCGAACTGTTCTTTTCCTACTTCTGCGGCCGGGGCCCATCGTCGTTGCTAATTTAAAAGCCTTGGCGATCTAACGGCTCCCCATGGCCCCGCTTACCAGCCTCTTTCCCGTTCGCCTGCGCTGTTACCTGTCCGATATTGCAATATGATGGCCTCACTGTTGGCGATGGTAGCTTTCGGTTACCCATCCGGCCTGCTGCTTTTTGTGGGATGTTTCATCGACAACGACCCCTGGCCGAATATATGGAACGGTCGAACGTGTGTAAGGAGGGTTCCCCGGGGATTTATAAATGTTAGGAACAATTTCCTACGGCTCCTCTATCCAAAGGAAATATCAAGGAAATTGCGATGCCCCCACCCTGAGTCCTCGATTGCTGAACAGAACCCGGATAAATAGCAACGTAACGCTGCCAGTTACGCGAAACTGTTAACACAATCCACCTTCCCCATTTTACGCGCGGTTTTAGTCAGAAATACTTACAGAAATATCAGAAAAAGTAGAAAAATCTTTTCAGTTTGAGTGGACCTTGCACGACAAAGGAATAAATATTTTACTCTGACAGGGATTTTGTTTTGTAAAAATGCTACTCCTGACAGTTTGAACATTTCTTTCTCAAGAGTGTTAGAAGCGATCAGAAAGTAACAAAAAAAAAAAAGAAGATCGGATACGAATGACCGTAGAGTTAAGTAGCACGTGCTCGTATGGTATACTAATTCCTGGATGCATGTTTGATCGCCGCGGCGTCGTGCAGCAAGGATAACGTGGCCGGGGCATCTCGTTTCGCAACAAGTACGCTACGAGGAGCGATAAATCGCGTTCCATTCTGCATGCAGAGCGTTCGCGATATTTATTGCGATGCGCGCGTGTCGGCCCTGGTGCACAATTCCAACGAGAACAGCGACGATACGCAACGACGTAGGCTAATTTTCCTGAACGAAAAGTAGCTTCTCTCTCTCGGCCTTCGGGGGCCGAGTTAACGGTGCCCGGAACTCTTTATCGCTTTCCGGCTCCTCACGGCCTCGTTAAACTTTATAAACGATAGGAAATATCACGGCGATTACGTAGTCCACCCCCTCCCCCTCGCACCCCTCGCACCCCGCCCTCCCCACGTGATCTGTTACGATATTTTAAACCGTCTTATATACCGATACGCGTGCGTTCAAGACGGAAATTATGGACTGCACACGCTCTCCCACGCAGTCTACGTGTTACCTAACCCCCTAACCCCCTGCTAACCTCCGAAGTCGGCAAGTTGGCTCGTTGCATACGTTAGCGGAAGTTTAAGTTACCGATCTAATACTTTCCCGTGAAATGTGCGCCGTGCAGATACATTCCTGCGCTTGTTCCCCGACCCCGGCGAATAAAGAAGACATCGTATTACAGGGCTCGGTAATTCCATAGTCCTCGGGTAAGCACACAAGTCATCGTGACGCTAGTCATCTTCGAGGGTCGTCCGGAACTCTTTATCGTCACGACGTTGAACTTTTTTTTCTGCCTCGTCGCTGAGCAAACTAGCAAATAACACAACTGGAACAATTATACCGCGGATTTTAGGGGGATTCATAGTCGGATGAAATTAAGATTATTAAACGGAGAAATGTTGGAACGAACGTAACTCTTCACAAATTCTACGACCGAAGGACGTTCTACTTTCCGAAATGATCTCTACTATTTTCTATGAATCTACTCCATCAATGATTAATTGTAGGGAGACATCATTTCTACACCCCTTATACAGTTTTAGTTAACTTCCGTCTCGTACCATTTAGGAAACTTTTTCAAATAAAAGTTCAATTCAATTCATTCAATTTCTTTCAAATAAGAAATGGTAACTAGTGGATTAAATATTGCGAACCTGTGGTTCGGTAATTAAAAGCTACTGTGATATGAATTCACGTGCACAGTTTGCCCTTGAAAGTCTCCTTCAGTTGTAATTCCCAGGTACACTGTCCCGATGCACGTTGCACTGCGACTACCGTCGAACTAGCTGTTCACCTCGCAGCGTTACCGCCTCTATTTATGTTTTGTGTTTATCCTTTGTAGGTAAACGGAAAGTACAATTCGCTGGCGTGTACAATTCGTCGAATCAGTTATTTCTGGAATGAGTGACAACTTTTCCCCGGGCTCTTCGATGGCCTTTCCCATAAATAAAATATTCGCTCACTTTGTCCATTCGATAAAAGGGAAATATTGTTGTTTCGTTGTTGTTGCGTTCTTTTAAAGATAATATTAAAGAATTCCCGTGAAACACTGTTTTGTTCCTCCAGTGTACAATTACTTCCATCTCTGCTGTCTGCAAAAGTCCACGGGAAACAACATTTACAAACTGAAAGAAATGTTTCAGGTTAGGGAATGTTCTAGGCAAGTATTTTTGTCTAGTTTCGTCTATTTATTTTATTGTTCTCCAGCAGACAGGCACGATCAGAAATCAGTAATACACGGCTCGGCGGTATTAAGGGAAAGGTGCACGCCGCAAACAGCAAAATTGATGATTTAAACGGTGAACGTTTCCAGGGGAATGTTGTTTCATAACTGTTGCACCGGTGCGATAGTAACCTCGAGTTTACAATTCTATCACGAGCTACGTCGTTCTTCTTTCAATTTGCAACGTGATCAATGGTTATCTCCCGTTCCTCCTGCATAATTGAAATTCCAATCCTTTCTGGAGACCGGCGGGGCCGTTTTGCTTCATTTGCATTTCCATAAAGCGTTCGGCTCGATCTTGCCCGAGAGCCGATCCATCAGGAATTGCTCAAAGAAATGGAATCAATTAAATGCAAACGCAATAAAATTCGATTTGATTGATCGTAAAGAACGAGTCCTTTCCTAATCCGGCTTTACGAGCGTCGTTATGCTATGCGTGCTGGATAATTAAGTTCCATTGGTACGCGTGCATGTGCCGGAGAAAACCCGTCGTCCGCCGATCGTATGTGAGTATCGATCTCTCTCTGTCTCCGTCTCCCTCTCTCTCTCTCTCTCGCTCTCTTTGTCGGCACCGGGGGCTTTCACAGCGAAATCACTTAATTGAGGCATATTAAATTTTGCGCGACGGCTAAACACGCCTCGGAAAAACTCGGTTCAATTTGTATGTAGATTTCACCGTAAACGAGCTCGTTTATAGTACAAAATTCCAGGTTGTAGAATATAATCATCCCTATTGGAATATATATGGGTCCGCATCCAGCCTGGTTCTAGACGCGGCCGTATTTCAAATGCCGTTTCGCGTTATTCGCGTAGAACAAGCATTATAAACATAAACTGGACTAGACAGTACAAGTTTCGACCACGAGTGATCCTTACTGTTTCGGTCAATTTTCTTCTTTTTTCTGGGCACTGCAAATTTCTTTCAATCAGAAAATCGTCTGAAAACGATTACTTCTTTCTTTCTGAACAAATTTCGTCAAATTTTGTTTCACATGTACACCCATTTTATCTTCTCGCGAATTAAAGTCCCCGTTGGAATACATTTTTCGAACAAATGGAAATAAATATGTGCACGTTCGTTCCGGATTTGTTAATATTTGACATCACGGATTAATTTGGGCTCCTTGTTTGTCGACGGTGAGCGTAAAGTAACGACGAATTATTCAATTTAGAGGGGAGATTCGTTTTAGAGTGGCTTCGAAAAATTGATGGCTAGGTTCGTGATAGATTTCCGTTTCATAAGCTAACGGCCGGATTTCGGTTATCCGGTATTTTATGCACGGAGGAACTAGCGTATCGCTCCACCGTCGAATGACGAGCAGAGAGCAATTAGGTGCGCGCTCCATTTTCGACCAGCCGTTAAACACCTCCTGAAGTCAACGTTATCGTAAACCACAACCCCTGCGAAACACCCTCGGGCCACGACTTGCGTGCAATGTTGCACCGTAAGAAGATCGGGACTCGTGCGACAGATAGGCGTGCGAATTTTTGCATTTCTAAACACAGGCGCACTGGCAGCAATAGTTGTGGGAAACGCGATGATGTGTGCGACGCCTGGATTTCGAGCGAGACTGCGGACGGATTCGCGTCGACCCGCATGATTCTTTATTTCATAGCGGCTTGTGCAATTGGGAAGTGAAACGGGTCGAGCTCCCGAAAGGTCTCGTTAGTGTCTAATTACCGCTAACTGAGCGACAACCAGACGGCGCGGTTTCATCGCTGCGCGACCGGTAACTCTCACCGCTTTATTCTGGCGACAATTACGGCACATCGATGCAGTATCGTGTAACGTTGTAACTGCTAGATCAGCAGTTACGATAAGCCAAGAATTATGTTGCCGGAGTGTTGGTGGAGCGGGATACGGCGTTAAGTACACGAGCAAGTGCTCTCGCTAGTGGCTTAAGACAATGTAGTTAAATGGATCTTGCTGTTGCGAACGCCTACGAGAGGAATTCATACTCGCGAACTTCGAGCCGGCGAGACGTTCCCGAGATGCGAGATATGACTCTCGGTTCGCATTTCAATACAATGGCGTGTCGCGACCGGTCGCGCAATTGCCTCAATCCGCAATCATTCTCGTCGCATTCCTCGCCGATCACGCGGTGAACCTTCTGGAATTTTAATACACGGTGGACCCAAAAAGTATCCGAGCGCCGAATCTCCCATTCTCGAGAAATTGTGAAAATTTTAACTATTTCCTCTAAAAACAAAGTAGTACAATAGTGGATTCTCTTCGAAGTTCAAAGCCTTTGCTTAATTTTCAACGAAAGTGCGGCTCGTAGCGTCGATCGAATTTTCATTTGAGATTTTGTTCGCGCGGACTTATTAATGACGCTGTGGTAAATATTGAAACCAAAGTGGATAACGAATGAAACGGGTCTTATCAGATCGACCACCATTACATACCGAAACAGCACCGATCCGTTAAAATTCCGGCGAATCGACCGCGATATATCACCGGCGAGAATTCCTCGGGATTTTGTATTTTCTGAAAATTTTTTATTCCGTGACGTGATTCATAACGGACGTCAATTTTGTCCGGACGGGGGTAGACAGTACTTATTGTTTTTACCTCTGATTTTTTCCGGCGAAAAAAAAAACCCGAGTCACGTCCGATGTTCAGCCAGAAATTTGCATATTTACTGGGCCAAGTCGAGCTCGATGGAAATTTCTGATAAAATTTTTCCGATCGCCTCCCTCCTAAAAGCGAACGTGTTCCGTTAATCCGGAAAAGGCTGGGGCGTTCGAAAATGGTCGCGGGCCACGTGGAGTAGCTTATGGCGTGCCCGGCAGCAGTTTATTTAAATCATCCACGCGGTATTTTTTTTTTTTTTTTGGTGTGTGTGCTCGCGTGTGTGTTTTTTTTTGTTTACCGTGCATCCTGCACACGAATTCGTATCATAAACTGACGCCCGGCCCGCGAATCAACGAGTGACATTTCAACCGATGTCGCTTGCAGCATCAAACCATGAGAATAAAGAATAACAAAACGTCCCCGGTACCAGCCGGCGTAGATTTATCACATCAGGTGTTCTAAAACGATGTTTCTTTCATGAGGACAAGAAAAATAGAGAATTTCATTCCCGGTTCGGTAACTCCGGTTGTCCTGCGCACACGACCACTGTAAAAACCATTTGCGTTTTCGGCTCCGGCCGCGGGGAAACAAAAAAATCACATTTTACCATTCCCGAACAACGGATCACGCGAAACTGCGTTTTCCGCCGCTTTCTTCTGGCGACAGTCGCAAAAGTTAGACGACAGTGAAACAACCGACCGAATCGAACCACGTTTCAGCACAAATTAATGGTACTCGACGATAAAGCTTCCAGAAAAATGAAATTGTCTGATCGAATGTTTATCCGGCACGCTCGAGCTCGCCTAAATCGCCGGATCGGTGGCGAAATCCCGAGCGCGGTTTAAAGCATTCTAATTAAACGATATTAATTAGCGCTTCATTTGCCGGGTTTACGGTCGGAAATGATAAGCCGGTTTAATTCAATCTGTTCGTGCGATGCAGGTGTTATAAGCGCGATCCATCGCGCAGGCTGCGAAAGGACGTAAGGCTTTAGAGGAGTAGTTAAATGGAACGGGCGTGTGTGTCAGCCACTCTACGGCGACATAATCTTTACAGCTGCCATAAACTCCGTTTTTCATATCGTTCACAAGCTCCTTGCTTATTCCTCTTTCCGTTCTCCCTCGGCGCGAGGCACGCGCGGACGTGGCTAAATAATTTTAACCCTTGCGCGCCGCAGGATAAGTCCACCGCCCCAACTGAACGCTGCATTTTAAAATGACTTGTTTAGCTATCCGAAAGGGTAGATATACAACCCTTTGATTTATTTCCACGTCAACGTTCTATTTCACACCACCCCTCGCACCCTGTGATCGCTCGCACGAAACACGTCCAATCTCTGAAACTTAATGCTTCGCCGTGATTTCACTGATTCTCCGTCGTCGTTCACGTTTCACACGATCGCGATCAACGTTATACGGAAAAATATCCCGAAGCAATTAAACTCTATTTATGGTCTAATCTAATTCTGTTGTTCTCCAACAAATATTGATTTTGTCCTGCTCGGAATAACGTTAAAACCGAAGGAAAGAGTGAACGTACGTGTCCCTGGAAGAGGTGAAATATTTTTGACAATTTCGAATAAGATATTCGCCGGAATATTTTCAGTTTAAAAATCGTAGGCAGTGACAAAAATTTCTTGCCGCTGCAAGAAGGCAATACTTGGTGACGGTGATCGGAAAAGGAAACGACAGGGGAGATCCAGGGCCCCGATTCGCGAGAAGAGCTGTCGAAATGCAAATAATTTCCGCGAATCGCGTAGCGTCCTCTCGAAATCAGAACACTCGTGGCGCGGTCGGTGTCCGCTGCGCGTTTAACGAGTGCTGTAAAACGATAGGATGTTAAATCGCCGGGCCATGTAGGGCACACACACACACGCACACACCCGGGTATCCTGCGAGTGTGAGCGGAGGAAGAGTTGGGATGCGAAGCAACGGTGCTGTATTGTTGCATAAATGGCCGGTATATTCGAGCGACGAGGGGTCAGCTTATTCACGCTACCTGAGTTATCACACACCGGGGATTGCAGTGATTCTCACTGTTCAATATCCGTAGTCTTATCCAACGATGATGGCTCTCGCCCGTCGAGGGGGCCACCGTGTAACAACCCCTGTTTCTCTCCCGAGGACTCTTAACATAGTAATGCTCGGTCGCCAAGTCCAGATGCCTTCATTTTCTCTCTGTCGATCCCTCGCTTCTTTTTTCTTCTTTTAATTCGCCAGTGAAAAGCTTTGTTCCTTGCGTTTTGCATATAGAGCATCTATTTAAAAAACCCGGGATGCGAACGGGAGGAACGGAGAACTTCTGAAATAAATTTTGAACAATGTCAATTGATCTAGCTTCAATGCAGGAATGTATATTTTTATGTGCGAACAAATTGCTTAAATAAATAACTGAAAGCGCGATAGTTAGGATAGTTTTGACCAGAATTCCAGTAATTAACGCCAGCTCGTAACTCGAAAACGAAATCATACAGGGCACGCGTGCCCAGGGCTAAAAGCTTTGTTGTTAACCGCCCGCGTTTAGCGCATCTCGCAAAGGAAATATATATTATTTTATCATGTCATGCAGGAGGCAGTCCAATGTCACAATCGTTACTTCACAAATAATCTGATCGGCAAACACCGATCACCGTTTCTACTATTATTCTATCCTGTTTACAATTAGCTAATTGAAATCGGCGTAAGACATTTCATCCCTCAATTATATATCCAGTCGATCCGGTTAATATTTGCGGTGGCAACATCGCCGTGAAAAGCCATACAATTTCGATCGGATGTCTGATACAGAGCTCTGAGCCACTACGGAAACTATTTATGTCACGTCCCAACTTTACGCCATTAACCTCATTAACTTCGAACCGCTAATGCAGTTTATTATTAAGCTATTACACGAACAATTATTAAACGTTATTATGCATGTTACACGCGCTGATTTAATTCGCTTTTCCCGCCGTTAAAGATTTATTGCCTCCTGCGATTAGTTGATCCCTGGGCGTTTGTTATTCCAACTCAAAATTCCTGTGCTGCATTCCCCTCATTTCTCAAAGACTCTACGAGACATGGATTTTCGAGATACAAAAGTGTAAATAAGCAGATTTTGAAAACGTCCCATGTATTTCCCAGAGCATATAAATATAAACCAATTCTAGAAACATAACTTTGAGGTATAAAGTAATTGAAAATATGGGTTTTCACGGGGATTTGAATCTATGACATCAGCAATGAATATTACCAGTGATAAAACAAACGAAGTGGTCAGACCGTCGTACGAAATGACCAAAACTAATTTCCCGTCGACACGGCGGCTGTGCGAACAAAATTACTTCCCAACAAACGTGCTCTCCCGTATCGAAACCATCGAAAAGTTGGTTCGAAAATTGACCCAGTATTTTTTCGGCATAGCAATCCGTCAGAAACGTGCTCGTAAGAAGCGGCTGGTAACACGAACATCCGGTTGTCACGTGGTGGCGCCGTTCTCAAAGTGTACACCGCCCATAAAAGTCATTTCGCAAACGTGCGCTTGGCGCGCACGCACGCACGAAACTATTCGACACGTCTACGCTGCAACACCGTCGCTGCAGTGGGAGAAAGAGAGAGAGAGAGCGAAAGAGACAGAGAGGAGGCCGCGTGGTTGCATTAACTTGATTAAAACGCGTATTCTTCCATCAACGGAACGCCGATGGACGCACGTGAAAATAATCCTTAAAACCCGAGGTCCGGCGGTGCGTATCACGGATTCCTTTTCCCTTTTTGTCTTCTCTCTTTTTTTTTTGTTTGTTTGTTTCTTTTGTTTCTCGTGTCTCGCGGCGCGCGAACTTCCTTTGTAATGGTCGCGAATAAAAATTTCACCGAGAGTCTGATTGTTTCCAGCGTCCGGCCCGGCTCGCTGCTGGTAAAAAATAATAATTACCGTGTCCTTTCGTCATCGTAATTAGCTGCGACCGCCGCGCCGCGTCCAATCTGCGATTGGTTTCTTTGCGCCTCGCGTAATCACGCAGGCCGCTTGCTCGTTATAAGCAGCAATACGCTAATTGCGCGTGCCGCGTTTATCACACGTCGCGAAGATATTCGTGACTTACCTGCCGAGCTGCTTCGCTATAATTAACATTTTTCGCGTATTATAATTAGCCGAGACTCTTCGTGTCTACTGGGGTCCGAGAAAAATGCGTTTCTTCTCCTGGCTGCTTTGATAAGTGGAAAATAATGCGCAACAATTTATGTGAAAACATAGGTTGGAGTACCAATTGTGTTATCTTTAAAGAATCATGGATATTAGAAAAGAGATGTTGAATTTCTTTTTAGCGAGATTATTATTGGAGTTCGCAATAACGTGAGAGCATTTTTCAATTGTACGTGTGGTCCGTGGAAATCAGGTCTTGTTGTGCGTACGAGTGTGCAGTTTATTATGCAAAAGGTCTCCAGAAACTTCGCTCGGCTGCATATTCATACTCGGCATTTTTCTAGGTTATATTCCCGTGTGTGGCTCGATTTAACTTTCACCATGACATTTTCTGTTTCTAATGTTTTCTTCAAGATCCCGCGTAAGCCCCGCTCTCGCCTCTCTCTCTCTGTGTATATACGTACGTTTGCTTAGCAGACCTTCACGAACCCCTGACACTTTCACTCTTTATTGCTTTACCACTTTCTCCGGAGTTTCCCCACGTATTCTTGCCTTCGTCTTCTGTGTCAGCTATTTTGCTTTATTCCATTTTCTCTCCTTCCACCTTCTTTCTTATTTCACGGGGATTTGCGACCGAGTTGCTAATAATTCAACTGGACAAATACTGTTGGAGATACGAGCACTGCGGATTCTCGTATCACGTGGTCAAAAATGATTCTTCAGGAAGACTGCGAGCGACAGGCTATAAATATCACAATCTTTTCGAAATGATTTCATAATGTGTCGTATGGTCAGGCTACTTATTGCCACATAAAATATTAACAGCGGGGTTATGATAAAATTTTATACCGGACTTAAAATTCTAGTCGAAACAATTACCAAACAAATCGTTTCAATGTATTCGACAAGAGATTGCTTTGTTCTCAAGCTGGAAGAATTTATTACCCGACAAAAATGACTTGCCGGGATCATGCTCGAGAGCTGAAACAAGCTCCGCGATTCCGCGCGGCCCGAATCGTCGCTCGTCAGATCGAAAATTGAGTTGTTGAAAAGCGTCGTTGTCAGCCCGACATCCTTCGCCGCAGGTCCAATCTCGCATTACCGAGGGAGCGGTTCAGCCGGCGGAAAAATCACGAACATTTAATCGAACGTCCCGGATCGCGGCAACACGCGCGCGAGTTCGAAAAGTGGGCCAGCAGCGCGAGCGTAAACGAAATTTTCCGCAATACTTTCCGTGTAACAGCCGCGGCGACGCAACCCGATTCCGGCCAACAGATTCGATCAAACTGTCATGATCGCGGGCCATCGTGTCGCCGTTCAACCTTGACATCTTACTAGATGGCACAAGAATCTCCCCCTCAGACTATTAATGAACAATGCCCAG